>AYEL01082930.1:0-97787 GCA_000484575.1 Olivierus martensii | reverse complement strand
CGAATCAAACATCGCCTGTCTTTTTGTAACCAAAAAAAATTAACGTCGCTACTTTTTTGCATACTGTGCGCATGTTCAAAATTTACATTTTACTTTCTTTTTTTTTGTTTCCAATTGTCAATACAAAAAAAGGTCAGAGTATGTTGAATTACTTTTAAATACAGAAGCATAAAATAAAAACAAAACCAAAAAAAAAAAACACTATTATCATTTAAAGTTCAATAAAAAAAAGTTCAGTCGTTACTCCGTACGTAAATCAGCAAGATGGCGGACAACCCCGACCAAGACGGCCACTCCTCCCAATCGCCACAGGTACATTTTTTTTTTTTCTCAACCCTTACAATCTCCCCCTCTTTGAAGAACAGTGAGTGGGGAAGGGGCCCAACTCACTTTCTTCTTTCTTCTGTAGCTTTCTCGGGCAATATCGTCCCTGCTACTCAAACTTCACCGTAACCTCCGAATCCATTCTCTGACAGGAACACTCATCCGTAGATTCCAATGCTTACAATCTCCCCCTCTTTGAAGAACAGTGAGTGGGGAAGGGGCCCAACTCACTTTCTTTCTTCGTTCTTCTGTAGCTTTCTCGGGCAATATTGTCCCTGCTACTCAAACTTCACCGTAACCTCCGAATCCATTCTCTGACGGGAACACTCATCCGTAGATTCCAACGAGGTTATTCCGCTTGCATATCCGTGAGGAAGAAACACCTGACGACAATTACGTCCTAGAACTGGGTTAGAACTGTAAGGCCCTGGATTCCACTCAGACACAGGAGAAATAGGCTGTGGACGATGATGTACAGTTCGATGTGGACGAGAACTCCTGGCCAACTTCGGTCGACGCACTCAGACACAGGAGAAATAGGCTGTGGACGATGATGTACAGTTCGATGTGGACGAGAACACCTGGCCAACTTTGGTCTACATTGTTTGTAGAAAAACCTGGCAGATGGAGGCGGCTGCGGCACTGGGGCGGGGTCCCTGTTCGGGCGCCAGTTATCAGGATTCGGGGATCCCGACCCCAAGCCTACCGAGTGTAGGGTCTGATAGAAAAAATATAATAATAATTTGCAAATTATTTCATTGGTAAATTTTGTTGAAAAACTACTGAAAATGAACATTAGCACTTCTACAATTATTAATTACTAGAAGTTAATGTTATATATTTGTAAAATGAATAGTTACCTAAATTATCTTTCCAGATTATATAATTTTGAAAAATTTCAATTTTATAAATAGGTGAAGAAATTTTGGAAAAAATACAATCACAGTTGTTAGAGAATAATAAAGGAAAACTGTTTGAAGTAAGTATTATGCATTAAAAATGTGGAATTTAAAATTATTTAATAATATTATTAGTGATAATTATTATGAAAAAGATGAATTAATATAATAAAATCTATTTATATAATTATATTTTAATAGTTTAGTTTATTGCCATCAAAGAAGTGTGTATATTGTGAGTCTTTTACAAAAAGAATTACTACAAGTGGCTTAAAGGTAAAGAAAAAGAATTAATAATTATTTATAAAATAAGCTAAGTATTAACATTAATTTAATAATTTCTAATAATAAATATTTTCAATATTTTCCAGACAGCAAAGGTGCATCAAAAATCACACACTACTGGCATAAGAGAAAAAGTAGTAAACAGAAGAAAATTAAGAGAGAGCAATACTTCTTATAAGAAACATTTAATGTAAAATATTTTCATTTTTAGGTACATTTGCAATATTTGTGAAAGTTATCTGCATTTATAGTTTGATACCTATTGATGATTATGAAATTTTGTCTTCGAGTTTTTTCAGAAATCTGTCATTTAAATTTGATTTTCATCCATATTAGATTGTTGTTATAATTTTTGGAATAGAAATATGACTGAAATTTTTACCTTAGCTTTCAAAAAAATGCATCTTATACTATATGCCAAGAATCATTATGTTCTAGGACTCATAAGAAATGCAATGTCACAATGATGTGGTAATTATGATAATATCAAAGACCAAAAATTTGATAATAGAAATATTGCAAATGCATCGCTGTTATGTCAATGTTAATTTACTAATATATTTAACCTAAATTAGTACTTATTTTAGATCTAATTTTATAAAATTGTTATAAACCAAGATTAAGTTTAATACAATTTTTGATTTCATGAAATATATATTTAACATTGAATAATTATAACTTATTCAAATCATTGGAATATAAAGATACTTCTTGACTTCTGAAAATCTGAATTTACATTAAAAAAAACTTCCAAATTTTTTTGACATTGAATAATTATAACTTATTCAAATCATTGGAATATAAAGATACTTCTTGACTTCTGCAAATCTGAATTTACATTAAAAAAAACTTCCAAATTTTTTTGATGTTCAGAGCATAAACATTTTTTGTATTTGTAAATTAGAAGTCTGAACATGTTATTGGTTACAACACTTGAGCTACTCAGAACTACTTTAAACTAATTAACTCAGTTTTTTGTAAATTTCTCAATTTTAGCATCCAAGCACATGATTAAGGTAAACATGTGTTTGGGGATTAAAACTGAAAAATTTGCAAAAAATGGAGTTAATCAGTTTGACTTCTGAGATGCTCATTTAAAAGTTCATGTTATTTCATTTATTTATGTTTTATATTTATTTGTTGATCTTAAGCATCATATTACTGGTACACTATCTTTTTATGTGATGATGTCTCATTTCCAGTCTGGGAAAAATATAACCGTATAATCTTATATAGGTACAGTCTATGACAAAAAAGTTTTGACATCTACCATAGGGGCTGTATTAGAGGAAGTAGTTTTGATTGTAAAGTCTGGAAAATCTCCGCACAGCAGCTTGTAATGAAATAGACCATTCTTACTGCAATAGAAATAGGGGACAGGAATATTTTACAAAGGGGAGATTTTCTATGACGTACTTGACATGAGTAATGCGAACTGTATTCTTCTTTCATTTTCCATTTTATAAAACACAGAAGATACTCAGTATTGAAATTATTATCTATAGATAATTGTATAATGTTTTGTTTTTTGTTCTGTGAATATAGAAGTGCAAATTTCTAAGTTTAAAAATCTTATTTCGATATAAAATTTATAAAATCATTTCATATAAAATTTGTTTTTAATTGTAAGATGAAAAAATACACATTAAACACTCAAACGTTTGTTTATTTTAAGTATATCAGTTTTCATATAAAAAAATATGACTGGTAATACATAACATATTATTTAATGGGCAAAGCCTATAACTTTGGTAAAGTTGAAAAACAATTTTTTTTTTATAATATGCTATTCTTCGAATTCTTAATATTGAAATATATCATTCTTAAATATTAGTAAACACAAATAATACTTCCATGCATAAATAATACTAGAAAATATATTAATTAGCAACCTAGAACTCTTAGACATAGTAGGTGGCATTTTGAAGTAATTCGCTAATAAACACATAATACTTCCATACACATATAATACTAAAAAATATATTAATTAGCAACCTAGAACTCTTAGACATAGGTGGCATTTTGAAGTAATTTGCACTCAACTTGAATAACCTAGTTCATGCCTTTAAATACGATATTAAACGACACGTTGGCATGCAACGCATCTTATTACTTAATAATTCAATTATGCCAGTAAAATTACGATCCTAATTTATTTCATTAATATTTTTTACGCTACTTAATATATAAATAAAAGTTAAGAGCAAAACATAGTAAACGAAATCATTTTTTTGCATGTAAATGCTTAAATATGCAATATTCCTTCCACTCTCCTATTGCTAATCAACCGATGGAATGGTTGCAACCCATTGCAGCCTACAATGACCAACAATTGCAATGCTTAAATATGCAATATTCCTTCCACTCCCCTGTTGCTAATCAATCGATGGAATGGTTGCAACCCATTGTAGCCTACAATGACCAACAATTGTAGTAATGACTCAATCTGTTTTTGCGTATTGTGCAAAAGCCGAACCTTTTCCGCTGATGTCAAAACCTTTTTGTCATAGATTGTACAATCATCATAATCCACATATCTCTGATACTTTTTGATTCAAAATTTTTATTAAAAAAATTATTTTTCCAACTTGTGCAGAAATTCAGTTATGTAAAAGTCTTCAGTTCCAATTATTTACATAAGTCAAAAAGTACTTGCATTAAATTCCTTCATGGCTTCACCCTGTATAAAGTTATGTAAAAGTCTTCAGTTCCAATTATTTACATAAGTCAAAAAGTACTTGCATTAAGTTCCTTCATGGTTTTCTTCACCCTGTATAAGAGTGAAGAAAAACTTTGTTGTAATATTTTGTGTACTGATAGGGGATCTTGAAACTAGTTGAAAATGTCTAATGAACATATGGTCTAAATGGCACCATTTAAATAAAGCTTGCCAATCACCATCTAGTTTACAAAGCATCATGATGTGTCGCATTGCCATTAAGTATTGCATTGCATCGCTCGCCTTCTTAATAACCCAGTAGTCAGTAGGAGAGTGACACATCATGACGCTTTGTGTACTCGAAGGTAATTGACTAGTTTATTATAATTTGGTATGATATGGTTCCATATGGCATTATTTCTCTTTTAATCAGGGAACAGCCTATCATTATAATGTTAGAGCAGTGATTGAAATCACTGTTCTCTATTCAGAATTTTTATTAAAAAATTATTTTTTGTCTTATGCAAAATTTGAGTTATGTAAAACCTTAAGCCCAATTATTTATGCTAACTAATAGAGGAAAGTTAATAATTTAGTAAAGAGGACATGTGAAAAAGTAAAATCATTCAAATCATCATTGCTAATAATGGGTCTTATTAATAGAATATGAGATATAAATTATAATTTTTAAGTAGATTATTAATAAATTTGCTCCATTAAAATTGAAAAGATACAATTTTTCAGGTGATAGTTTGATCAAAGTTGGTTTAATTTCGAAATTTTTTATTAGTATATTAAATAAACAAGATTAGTTTTTAGTTAAGCTGCCAAAATTGCACATAGGGTTTATTATATATGGCAGTGGTTATTTTTAGATCCCATCACAGGCTATATTAAAGAAGCACTTACAAGTTAGTATGTATTTGTATCTATAAATAGCTCATTTCTTTTATTCAAAATATCATCTCTCATAAATTTTTTTAACAAAATAACTACATTGAAAATATATTGGGGATACAGTTTTTATATTCTTGCATTGTATTAATAAATTAGCTATACTTGACAACAGCATCGGAAGTCAGTATTAAGTCTATGGGAGAGCCGAAGTTCATTTATATCAATATGCCAATGATATAGTCCACTGAATTATTTGTGATGTAAATTGCCATAACATAATGACAATTTTGGCAAATAAGCTATAAGCTTCAAATAAAATTGTGTTATTAACATGATTTTAACATGTTATAAATTATCTGCATATCTATAATATATAAAAGGAGCTTGAATATATACAATGATCAGATGCACAATGATGTTCTGTGTATTCTAAATTGGCAGGGATGTCAAATTTTCTTGAAATAAATTCAATGATTTGGATTCAAAATATGTAACCATTATACATTTTTATAAATACAGTTGGACCCCGTTAACATGTGGTAGTCGGGGTCCATAATTACTAAACCGCGGATTAAGTGACAGTGAGATACAGTACTGTATTAAGATAAGTTGAGCGATAATATAAGTACAACATTGATATGAATTTTCTGTGTGATTTCAGTTTTTCTTGCCCCTTTTTGAATTCGTTCGATAACATTGAGTTTTTCATCAATTGTATAAGCCTTTTGTTTATGTTTACACTCTTTCGACATTTTTTTGAATTATTACAAAAATCATTTATAACAGAAAAAAATCTTTATAACTGTTAAAATTTGACCAATACAAAATGGTTGAACATGTAGGTAATCTCACTGATCACGAAATTTAATGGCAAAGTTGTCTAGGAGTGATATCACAAGCGATTTCTAAAATGGTTGAACATGTAGGTAATCTCACTGATCACGAAATTTAATGGCAAAGTTGTCTAAGAATGATATCACAAGCGATTGCTTATCAAGATTTTTTATCAAGGGAACCATGATAAAACTGCATGTTAAGCAGACCCACATGTTACTGAACTACATGTTAATGGGGTCTGACTGTATTTAGAATTTTAAAACAAAAACATCAATTTATCTAGTTTAATTGATATTTCTACATGTAATTTATATAGACATTTGCTAATCATAAATTAATGTGAATAAAGATAAAGTGGTTTTAAACATTAGAAATTTATTGAATGCAATAGTAATAATCAATGTTATCCATTCCATTGCTTGTCATATTTAAAATATCATTACTTTATTTCCATTATAGAGATAAGGAATCTGAAATTTCAAGTTCCACCACACTTAAAAGTAAAGAATTAGAAGAATGGAAAGAAGCTTGCTATTACTTAAAAGTATTTAATTATTCTTTAAGCACAAAGTTGTTATAAACAAAACTGATTGCAACTTTCTTTTAAAATAGAGAGAACTGAAAATATGTTTACAGCAACTAGAAATTGAACAAGGTAAAAGAAAGTTAGCAGAAATGAAAATAAAACAAGTAAGAAATTCTACTTATAAATTTTTTTATAAGTTTTTTTTTAAATTTTAAATATTGTATATTTTATTCAAATAGTTAGAAAGTCAAGATAAACCATCTCATGCATCTGGTTATATGCTAATAGATGAATCTACATTAAATACTATTCAAAATACATTTGTGAAATTTCAGGAATTTTTAAACTTTCTTAAAATATCAGGGTAGGAAGTTTTAATATAATATAGTAGAAAATTAATATCATTAATTTAAATTATTTATTCTGAATTTAGATCGGAAGATATAATAAAATTCTTCCAGTCAAATGGCACTGACAGACAGAGTAATGAGAATCACGTCCAACCAACAGTTCCAACTTCAAACTTTACAGATACTGTGCCAAAAGAGATTTATATACCAGATATGATTCAAACCTTTAATTTTGAAAGTACTTATCCAGATAATAACAGGAACAATTATCCAAAAGAGACGACAGAAAATATAAATATACATTCTGATAGATTAAATTTTAAGAATTTCAACAGTGATGATTTATTTAATATGTTAAGTGGAAGACTTTCAGATAGACTGAATAGTACAGATTTTGCAATGATGTCTACTATTTCTCAACATGATAATACAACAGGTAAAAGTTGATGTTTATTTTAATAAGTAAGTAAAAATTAACATATTTAAAATAAAAATGCATAGTGGCTTAATTATATATGCATTAAAATACAAAATGTACATTTTTTGTAATAAATCTTTCATATACTAAAATTTGCTTTATGAAGTGTTACTAAATTAAAGGAGTGGTATGATTGAACATAAAAACTGATCTGAATAGTGAATACAGTAAAAAATATTTTTATCAGTTGATGATAGTAAGATAAACTAATTAATTTGATAAACTTTTTAATTTAAAAGAAATTAGACTGATGATACGTTTTTTTCGGTAAATTTTTAAAAATTGTATTACAGGTACTCCTCACTTAAAGATCATGTTCCGTTCTCACGACTTGGTTGGTAAGCAAGTAAATCAAACATTTGAAAGTTTTAAATGTGGCATTACGTAGAAAAAATTTGCCCATCCCTGAATTATTGCCACGCAGAATTATAGTTCTTTGTTGCATTCATTGCAAAACCCAGCAAAAATGGTATCGACCGAAAGAGGTCATAACATGTAAAATATCCCGAGTGTCCTATCGTAAAAATACACGAATATATGCCTAGTGTTCTATAGAGTCAGAGATCAAAAGTTAACAAGATATAGGAGGCTAAAAGTTTCACTGATTAACCGCGATAATCGAGGTATTCCTGTATTACAAAATAAATAAAATGAATAAAATAAAAAATTCCTTCCTTCGATTATTACTGCGGTATTTTTGGTGGCAACATTAACCGCGATAATCGAGGTATTCCTCTATTACAAAATAAATAAAATGAATAAAATAAAAAATTCCTTAACCGAGAAAACGGAATATGGATTTTTACAGCATCTTTTAGGGTAAATATATAAAATGTATTAAATGAACTTCGATTAGAGATTTATGAAGTAAATTATATTTGAAAGATACTTTCGAAGAAAAAAATTGGTATATTTTTTATAAAACTTTTATTAAAGTAAATCAATTTCTCAACTTAATGAAGTATGCGACAAAAATTCTTATTAAATGAACTTCGATTAGAGATTTATGAAGTAAATTATATTTGAAAGATACTTTCGATGAAAAAAATTGGTATATTTTTTTTATAAAACTTTTATTAAAGAAAATCAATTTCTCAACTTAATGAAGGATGCGACAAAAATTCTATTATTATTTTCTACAACTTATATATGTAAACAATTTTTTCCGCTATTAGTTTAGATAAATCAAAACAAAAAATCGGCTAATAGTCTTGCGTTTCAAAAATAATTTAAAATTAATAGAATATTCAACCAGATATTTCGGATATAATACGTTCACATCAGTTCCAGAAGTCACATTAAGCATACCTATGTTAATTTAAAATCATATATGAATAATTAATTGTGATTTACCTGCATTTTGTTTTTTCTCGTGTGCGGCCCGCGTCAGTTTGAAAGTTTTAAATGTGGCATTACGTAGAAAAAATTTGCCCATCCCTGAATTATTGCCAAGCAGAATTATAGTTCTTTGATATATATGATACAATTGCATTCATTGCAAAACTCAGCAAGAATGGTATCGACCGAAAGTGGTCATAACATGTAAAATATCCCTAGTGTCCTATCGTAAAAATACACGAATATATGCCTAGTGGTCTATAGAGTCAGAGATCAAAAGTTAACAAGATATAGAGGCTAAAAGCTTCACTGGCGTCACTGTCGCGCGCAAGGAAAAACGCGAAAAATGCTGGTTTGACGCTGTGCCTGACCTCGTTTCGGTATGCGGCGCGACGCTTCCGTTCCTATGCTCCGCTTCGTATTCTTCCTAGACGCCTCTTTAACTCGTTAACCTTTCACTTTTAACTCCTAGTCCACTAGGAATATTTTTGTCTTTTGACCTTCCCTTCCGATCGGTATCATTTTTGCTGGGTTTTGCAATGAATGCAATTGTATAACATATTTTTAGTAGAAGGACGCTACTAATGTAACAGTACTGACCGTGTGTTTTATTCGTCCGCGATATTTTCGGTTTTTTTTTTCAGTTTTCGTGAGGTGTTTTATATAAAATTAATCTTCTATTCCTCATCTATAATCATTAAGGCAATTTTTGGTTTGTACAAATTTTATTTTATTGTATGAAAGAAACTCAAATATTTCTTCTAATTAGAACTTTTCGAACTGTTGGACTCTTATGGTGTTCCCCGTTCTAGCTGTTAATTTGAAAGGCGCTGTGGAATTTCGCATATGATCATATAAATTATAACCAATTTGAAAGTTTGATTCCGATATCAGATGGTGAGCAGTGGAAAGGATGACCAGAAACGAATTTAATCAATTTTTCATCTCAAACGAACATATCTAATTTTTCGCCTTCAACTTTCGAACACATGCCAACTTCTCCTGAAAACTTTAACGGATGTAATGTCTAAATTCCAAACTTCGAGGATATCCCAACTCCACAGCTAACACAAATAGCAATACAAATCAAAGCAACATTAAAAAAATATATTAATAATCATATGAACTTAAATATTTATAATGAAATCGAACTATCAGATACTGTCTGAATTATAAACGAACTTTTTATTGATAAACAAACCAACTTTTCCCGGAATTAAGATTGATTTAAAATGAAGTTAAAGCTAGAAATATCGCCTTTTATTAAAGAAAAAAATAAAACAAATATCAATTAAATAAATAATAAAATTAATAGATAAGAATCAAGTCTGGAAACTAAAACATATCAAAATAATAAATTAAAATCGGATGTAACCGATCTAAATGCGGTTATCTTGAAGTTTTTAGAATATCAACACGATGAATGAAGTTAATGAATCTAGAAAACAAAATCATATACTTCACAATATGATGGTGATAGATACTAATGATAACTTTCAAAACTCAGTAAAAGAATACATTTCTAATTACCTAAATTAAACTTGGATGAAACTTCATTCTTATCTAAAATTTCAATTATAAATTCATCTAACTCTGAAAAATCTCGATGAAATTTTATATTCAATACTTCCGAGTTTTGACAATTCTATAAAAAGAACGACTTAAGTTATTAAGACATTAAAAAAAACAACAAAACAATTTCAATTATAAATTCATCTAACTCTGAAAAATCTCGATGAAATTTTATATTCAATACTTCTGAGTTTTGACAATTCTATAAAAAGAACGACTTAATAACTTCTTCAAAGTTATTAAGACATTAAAAAAAACAACAAAACAATAAAAAAATCTCAATTATTGGGATCGGATAGCCAACTTTCGCTAGAAAACGAAGAAAGCTTCTTATTCCATTTTTGAAAGAAAACATCAAAATGGTATTAAAGCAGACGTACCCTATATAAACAACAAAACTTTTGTTCCGGATCGAAATCAAAATTTCATTCCGATTCCTTTTTCAGGAATTCTAAAATTATCAAAAGCAATAATCATGATAATTATCAGGAAATCAAAAATATAAGAACTACTATTTGAAATATCCGAGATCTTAAAACTAGTATTAATTTAAAGTTATCCTTCAATGATATATTATTATTGAACTAATAAAAAGTTGGGCCATCTCTGTATATTATAAAACTTATAAGAAAATGAATCCTAATTTCAAGATATTTGAGGTCACAGCTCTCAAATCAAAAACTCCTAGAAGACCTTCTGGTGATTTGGCCATTTTTAACTGATTCAAAACTTGACAAAACTGAGAATCCTAATTTCAAGATATTTGAGGTCACAGCTCTCAAATCAAAAACTCCTAGAAGACCTGGTGATTTGGCCATTTTTAACTGATTCAAAACTTGACAAAACTGAAAAACCATATTCTTCGAACATTTCCTCACTATTCTGCTTACATCAGATGCTTTCACCGATCTGCTTCCCCTTCTTATCGTTTTTATCTATATTCCAATTTTGATAACCAATTCTCCATACTTAACAACAATCTGAAAAATTGTGGATTGTAACCTCGCAGATCTTAATGATGAGTGGTCTTAATGCCAGAATTGATGATAATTTTGATTATTATTACTTTGAAAGAAGCGAAAATGTCTTCAAAGTTAACAATAATAGAAGAGTGAAAAATTCATTCAATTAATCAAAGAAAATTCATTATTTTTAATTAACGGACGAATAGTCGATGACTATCCAACAGAATTCTCCTGTTGTTCAAATATTGGTAAATCAGTTATGGACTTTTCTATTCTTTCTCAAGTGCAATAGACTATTGTGACTCTTATTCCATTAATGAAGCCACAATTGATTTATTCAATCCATTTTTTATCATCTCATTCTTATTCGGAAATGTGATTAAATTAGTTGTATAACAAACCATCCACAGAATGCCGCCGGAAATTACCATCAGAGATTCACGATTTTATTTCTTTTAATATTCACTTTCAGACCCCACAACCGGCATGGGCGACACGAAGCGCGAGCTGTCACCCTAATCTTCGATTCGGAAATGCGCAGCATGGACACCAGATAATAGCCGCTTCGCATCTCCCTGAAGGTTTTTTTTTTTTTTTTTGCATATTTTACGTCCCCTTTCCAATCAGGGAGATTACTAAGGGGACGGGGCCAGTTCCAACCACGGGCTGCACCCACACCCGTGGAGGGGGGCCGGATGGTGAAGGACGGGGATCACCGGGCCGGGCCCAGCACCCCGAAAAAAATCCGGGACCAGACCCGGGACGCGAACCCGGGTCCTCCAGCGTGGTACGCCAACGCGTTACCACTCGGCCATCCGGCCGGCCTCCCTGAAGGTTAGCAAAGTTCGCTACCTACTTAGGATAACATTGCGTTTCTATTTGTATAACGAAATTCTGCGTGAGATAGGTCTAACTCCCGTGGAATATCATGGGAAATCGCATTATGCACAGAAATTCTGCATAATATGCAGAATTTCTATGAGCAGTTCACAAGCCAAATCGATTAACTCCACTTTTTGAATTTTTTTAAATTTTAGTGTCAAAACACTTCATTGACTACTTAACATTTATAATAAAAATAAATTTTCTTAATAGTTAGGCTTAACACCACTAAACGGCAAAAATTTTTTTGGCCATTGAATAATAATAAATTTATTTCAGAATCCAATTTGATTAACTCCATATTCTAATGTAAATCGAGGCAATAATGCAATTCAAACATTTATAAGTGTTGTATTATGCTTAAGACATTTTTTGAATTTACCTTTCAAAGTTAGAAATATATTTTTACATCTTTTAAAATCAATAAATTGGAAGGATCAATTGAGAGACGTGTAAGAAAAATGGGATACCGCCTACATGAAAGTTTGGCTAACAAGTTTTTTATTAAATAAATTTTTTGGTTTTAGTCAAGATCGTTCTTTACTTGTCTAGAATACGACAATAAGAATTTAGTTAAGTAATTTTTTAATACAATAGTATACAGTATATTAGATAATAACGGCAAGCTGTTCAGTTTGTCATAAAAAATAATTAATTGGTTACTGTTATAGCGTGTATGTGGATATTAATTGAATAATAGTTTTGTAAAATAAATAATTTATTATATTGAACAAAGTAAAAGATGATTAAAATCACAAATAAGGCGGACCATATGGAGACTCTACTGCGACCATAACTCAATGACTGCCAATAAAAGTTGGTTCCCACTAGAACGGAACCGTGGTGAAATAACCGGTGTGAAGTAGGCCCCCGTTTGAATTTTTTAAATTTTTTCTTTTGCACTCGTTTGCACCTCGTTAGCACCTTTTGCACTTTTAATAATTTTGTTTTCACCCCCACCGTTTGGCCTCTTAAGCATTAATTGTTTAGATTAATTTAAAATAATAACTTATATAAAATGTTTTTTTTTTATTTAAAAATTATATTTAAATTGAAAATTTTAATTAAAAAGTTTATAATTTCGTTATAGGTTTTTAGAAACAGTATCGAAATTCATGGATTTTAAAAATTCATTATTGAATAGATTGAGATCGATTAACTAATAGGGAATAAAATAAATAAATAATCCAAACTGTGAAAAAAAAATATATTCCGACTGAAACTAAATTTTTTTCTTTATTAAAAATAATGAACTGACGAATAATTGTACTTTTTATGCAAACGAAATATTTAATTAAACTTAATAAGTATTATTAAATCTAGAGTAAATACAATAATCATATAGAATTAATTATAATCTTATTTTTTAGATTAATTAAGACTCTGGTTTTTCAAAACTTTGTCGAAACAATAATTTAAATGTTAGATTTACCAGGAAAATAATTTTTTCCGTAGAAAAGAGCACAAATTCAGACATTTTTTTTAAAATAAAAAGCAATAAGAAGAAACATTAACTTGCAATAAGAAGATACTAATTTGTAATTAGGTCGAGTTTCTGTTAAAAATGAAGCTTCAAAACATTCATTATTTTACATTGTATTGGTTTTTCTAAAAATACCTGTTATTTTTTGAGCAATTCAATATAACTGGTAATTGTAATGATTGAGTCATTTTTATCTAAGGGTGATTACTTTATAGAAAAACTGACACAAAATGACTGTTTTGCACTTATACCCTTTGTTCTACTGGAGCTATGATATATTTAATATATGGTTTTTTATCTATAGTTAATGTACCAATACCATTTCTTTGCAAAACGAAACAGTAATATAAAGTATATATTTTTTGCACTGCGCGTAGTTACAAGTATAAGTACTGTACTGTATTATTACTAGATTGATGAATTAAACTTTTTAAAGTTAAACGATTTGGAATAATGATTTTATTGCTTAACTTATTTATCTCAATTTTAACCGAACGATAAGCAATTGTCATTACTTTTATATGAACAATTACTAAAAAAAAAGAAACTCGCTAGAAAACTCTCAAATTATCGAAAACTGTTTATTATATAGAAAGTATAATAATAATAACATAATATAAGGTGCAAATGAAAAACATTAAAATATTCAGTCAGTTGGTTTATTTATATTGTATACAATAGTTAAATTTGATCTTAATGTGAAATAGATTATGAAATCAATTGCCAATAAAAGAAATATCACATATACAGAATTCAGAAACTTTTTAAATCAATATTACCAAAAAAGCATAAAAGTTTGGTGACCACAAATTCTGTCTAAAAAATTTAGGTCACCAAACTTTTATGAAAAGCGATGGAAAAATAATAATCAAACTAACTGCTTTTTTTTTGGGTCGCGACTTCTGAGAGGCAACGCGACTAAAAGCAATTGATCCATACATCTCTGTATTGTGCACTTTGGCTTTAACCGATTGTCCATGTTTCGTGTGAATTATACGCAAGATTATTTCTGTATCTTTGATTTCTACTAAGCAAGAAAAAAAGAGCAGATATGAGAGAACAGTTCGTTTTTCTCCGTTACACGTTGCGCACCGAAGACGCGACGTCAAAGAACATCCCATTTAAATTCTGCCTGCGATTTGATTTTTTCTCTTCAACACAAAATACATTTAAATTTAGTAAAATAAACTTTTTATAGATTGATTTTATAAATACAGTATATTATTTTGTACTTGTATAATCGCCTCACGACTTAGAAAACAAATTACGGAAAGGAAAAAGAATCGCTTTCCATAATCTTTCAATAAAAATAAAGACGAAAAAATATATAAACTTTTCGTCTTCATTTTTATTGAATGATGTGATGGCTAGGAAATGCCAAAGACATTTTAGAATAGAATTTTCCATTGTTTTGAATCTCTGAAAAAGTGTTGTTCAATCTCTTCTAACGAATTTAATGATAAAAAAAATCAAGGAAAAAGAGTAAAGAAAATTTTACAGACAGACAAAAATAGATAATCACTCGAAACGCAAAACTGGTATTTGGATGAGTAAAATAAAATATTCTATGGCTCTTATGTCTCCTAAAAGTTCGAATATAAGATAGTTTCTACGCTTACTTTTGATTTTCTTATTTCGCCTTATATTTATTCTAATATAGTACTTTTATTGTAACCCATGCAATTAATTCTCATAATTTTTTCCTTATACTTCAAATTACTTCAAAAATATGAAAAAATAGAAAAATTCCTCAATAAAATGCAGTAACATTGCATAGTTAATACAATCTATTATTGAAGATACATTTAATACTAAAAAGAATTATTATACAATTAAAGACATTTAAATTATACATTTAAATAGAAGTGGTAATGATAAAAATTCATTGGATTATATTATTCATGTTTTTATTTGTTTCTTAGCGCTCTGTAGTGCAATATTCATTCTTCGTTTTACTAAAAAAACATGAACCTTATTCTCAAAGGACATCTATACCTCTTGGTCCTCTCCATACCATTATATATTATTCATGTTTTTATTTGTTTCTTAGCGCTCTGTAGTGCAATATTCATTCTTCGTCTTACTAAAAAACATGAACCCTATTCTCAAAGGACATCTATACCTCTTGGTCCTCTCCATACCATGATATATTGTGCATATATATATTATAGGTATGATATAGGTTAAAGATGAGTATTAAGAGTTAAATATTTTATTGATATATTAATGTTATTTTATTAACACAGAAATTAACAAGAAAATTCATACTGGTTTTTATCATTTATCGAGTAAAAACTGCTATTGTAAATACTATAAAATTCTATGTTTAGTACATTATGTTTAAATATTATACAGTACTATATAATTAAATCTTTGTAGAAACATCTATATAATCGATTCAACAAATAAAATATTTTTCAAATGTCCTATTTGGAAATTCGACCGTGTTAATTTAAGTTAAAAAAAGAAAAAACTAGATACTGCATTTAAATTTTTCTTAAATAATTCATTTGTGAAGTTTCATTTTCAATAAAAATACGATAAAAATTTTTTGTAATATTTCGTATGTAAAAGAACGAAACACGTTCTTCTTTTATTAATTTGTATTAATTTTAAAGAAATTTATATTTACCAAACAAAATTAATTCATATAAGATTATTATAAATATGAAAATTATACTGTATGGAAGATTTAATTTCATAAAATTCTATAAACTGGATAAAAGTGACAGAAATGCTTGTTAAAAGTCATTTTCAGAATAACCACAATCTTAAAATTAGTAGAAAATTCTAAAAGAAGTGTCGAAAAATATTATGGAATTAGAGATTAAATAATTTAATTTTTCGAAGTCCATTAGTTTTTAATACTAATAACAATTTTTTAAGAACAAAGATACTTTAGTCATGAAGTATACAATAGTTTTTGCAAATTGTTCTGTTACATAATTTTTATATTCAATTATAATACTGAATTTTCAATAGAATGTTGTAAAATGGATTAAAATGCCAGATATATCTGGTTGCATCCGATTATTTCGCTAATTATATATAAATGGAATGGAAATACGAATAAATTCTCTTTCTCATTTTAAAAAGTGAATTCCATAACAAAAAAAAAAAAAAAAAAAAAAAAAAAAAAAAAAAAAAAAAAAAAAAAAAAAAAAAAAAAAAAAAACGAAAGTTTTGCAGCGAAACGATAATAACGTTAACAAAAACACTCATCAAATGCTTTGGTGACAGCTGGAAAAAGTATTAAATAATAATCTAATAAGTATTAAAAATAATATTTTATGAATCTTGAAATATTGATTTCAAATTAAGTATCTTAATTTGATTTACTTAAAATATCCTAAATGGCTATTCAAACAGATATGATATTACATGAATATAGACAATATCATTATATAAGCAATTTAAACTAAATTATACGGCTCTAAATTATATAATTTGCTGCTGCTTTTATTCTTTAAATAAGATTTTCTCATAATGTACTCCACGGTGCCCTGGGGCTCCCCAAGATTATTTCAAGGGGATTCGAAAGTGCATATTGAGAAAAGCTGAGTTAGTATATTAATTATTCGTTTTAATTTCGGTAGTTAATGTCGTAATTGTAATATCTGCTTATTACAGATGTCATTATTTTGGAAATATAATTTATAACATTATACAGAATATATCAATATTTAAATATCACTGAATTTAACTGTTATTTCATGTTTAAAATGAGCTGTTGAATATATAAAAGTGCATTCGTTTTTCGATTTCTCATGACAATAAAAAAGATTATAAATTATACAATATATCAATAATTGTAATAGTTAGAATAACAGAAAAAAAATTATATTGAACAATCTTATTAAATGGGTTTTTAAATTATTAGAGATAAGTGCCCTTCAGAAGATTGCATGTTATAATTTTGCAATAAAAACTATACATTCAATTATTTAGCAAATAAAAAAATATCGAACAGAAGTCGTTTCCTTTCAATATAAAAAATTCACATATTATAGGGTTATTAAATATTACATAAGTCAAAATATGTTTGTATCTACATCTGTGATCAACAAAGTGATCACTGGTGTAATGCACGCACTCTTAGAGATGCATAAAAAATCTTCAGAAGTGTGCATTTTATCGCTCGTCATAATAGATGTCTGTTGTATGGAATGCGAACTATTTTTCTTCACTGATAAAATTGTGCTCGATTTAAGAAGTTTGAAGAGTGGTAGTATATTCAATGTGCTAAATATGTTCACTGTTTTATAAGATGGATGGGTACAGCTGGACGACCTAATCCTGAAAAACTCATTCAGTATCAAGCATGATCTGTGAATAAGCTTGAAAGATGCATTCATTCAAGTTTATTCATTATAAATTTCATTATAATTCTTTTCAGATTTATAAAGCATCTCGTATTTTTATTTTGTTTTAAGAAATATCCCGAAATAATTGAAGATAAAAATTAAAAATATATTTCAAGAAATATTATACTAATCTACCTTAAAGTTTAAGAATTCTATATCTATATTCTTCTATAGAATATAGATCTTTTATATTGAAATTATTTTTAATTTGAGAGAAAATTTAAAACAAGATAGTTATTGAAATCCGTATTTTTTTGACTACTCATTAATATTTCAAATTTAATAATAGGATCTCCACACTGAATTTTGTAAAAGTTTAATATAAAGTCTGAGACAAAATTTAAAACAAGATAGTTATTGAAATCCGTATTTTTTTGACTACTCATTGATATTCCAAATTTAATAATAAGTAATAATAATAAATTCAGTGTGTACTCCACACTGAATTTCGAAAACTTTAATATAAAGATCCTTAGTTTAAAAATTAGTAATAAACTTCAGAAGTTTGAATGAGTGCCATTTTTAAATGAAAATAGTAAAATTTGTCATAAAAATTCTACACAAATTATTTCAAAAGTGATTAATGAGCATTTCTTAGCTTGGTGATCTTTCTTACTTTTATTTTCATTTTTACGGAATACAAGGTATCTTGGATTATGAGGTTCTTTTTGCATATTTTACGCCCCCTTTCCAATCAGGGAGATTACTAAGGGAGCGGGGCGAGTTCCAACCACTGGCTGCACCCACACCCGTGGAGGGGGCCGCATGGTGAAGGAGGGGATCACCAGGCTGGGCCCATTACCCCGAAAAAACCCGGGTCCTCTAGCGTGACACGCTAATGCGTTACCACTCGCCCATCCGGCCGCCGATCATTTTTAGTTTTATAACTCTTTCTATCTTTATCAGACTTTGAGCTTTTGGAAAGGTTATTCCAGAACTCAGCACTATCCTGATGGCAAAGGCGTGATGGAATCTGCCAGCAGATGAAGGGTTATGATCAACAGCCGAGCCTGAACTCTTAAAATAACTGGAAATGTGGGAGCAGATTCAATCCCCATCCTCCAGGTGGAAATATAGCACCCTTACAGGCAATTAATTGGCCGACAACATGATGATCGTATAAGATCATCATGTTGTTGGCTTTCTTAAAATTCTTAAATGTGTTGTATGCTAATTTTCCATTTGATAGGATAGAAACAAATTTTGTTTATATATTTCTTTTTGAAAAAAATTCATGTACAAATGGTTACTGCTCTATATGGAAACTGGCTAGATTTCGGGTCCCATACATTTAGATTTTTAGAAAAAATTGGGGCCCTACATTTGAATCCTATACTTTAACTTTCTTGTTGACGTATTGTATTACGAATGTTGGCTAATATATAGTGAATTCTAAATAATTTCGTCCTACAGAATATATTCCTTGGGAGATTATGTAGTATAACTGAAGCAACCAAAATAATATAAAAATCGTAAAATCAGTACAAAATAAAAACTAAAGATCAAATAAAATTTAATGACAATTTTAAATATTTTAATTTCTGAGTATACTTATGAAACGTACATTTTGCTGTGTTTTTATATTATTAATTTTATAATAAATTTGCCAGAACAATAATTATTAAAATGCATCAACGTGTAATCATGGAATATCCCAAAATATTGATCCATTTAAGATGTCATTTTGCATACTTTTCAGTCCATTTTCTTGCAGTTTCGTCGTAGGTTTCTCTGTTTAACCGATATAACACAGCTGCTTCAAAGTTGAGTGGATCATCTGCATTTGGATGGCATAATAGAGAACATATACCCAGCAAAACCGTTGATATTGATAATGCCGGTGACCAAGAATTTGTCAAAATATCTATGCAAATTTTTCCGAAACTGTTAACATTAGGATGATATACTTTTGTAACAAACAGTACTTTTGGTGGTGAAAATGGATAATCTCGTGGAAAAAGTATTTTGAGAGTAAAGACACCGTTTTCATAGGGACTATCAGCCGGACCCAAAATAGTAGCTTTCCAAGAGAATAAGTTCTTTTCATCAGGTTTAACAGTACAGTGAGCTGGAGATTCTCTTTCCAACTCTCTCAATTCTCTTTTTATACGCTTCAAAGCCATTTTAGATTGTGCTGAAAAGATTTTACTTCGAAAATCTTCTGTACCACCAAAATGGAGTTTTTAGACAAAAAAAAAATGGTTTCACAATTATGAAATATAATAGCTTTAAATCATTATTTTGACAAAGTATTGTTTCGTTTATTCATTCTTTTTCAATAAAAATTAAATTAATAATTTTAACAATGGATACTCTTTAATTTAATATGTAAAATGCTATACACAAATTTAATTTCCATAATCTAAACTTTTAACAAAAATGTCATAATTCGAAATTATTAATCCGATTTTAAAGTTTTTAAATTTTTGTGTAATTAATCTTAGTCTGAAAAATCTTATATAACTGAAACGAAACTTGTCTATATTTATTTTATCACTACATTTTTTCTAAGGGGAAAAAAATTACTTATCCATATCTGCATTGTGCTGTCATCTAAGAAAGAAAACCAACACATGTTTCCAATCGGTATTAAAAAAATCTACAGATCATAAACATGAAATGTCATTTATAAAATACTAAAATTTATTTTTTTTTACAAGATCATATATCTTTTCTATGGGAAACTTCCTTAAGAAAATTGCTTTCATGTATATGAAAAATTGAAAAATATTCTGCTGAATATTTTGGACAGAAATGAAAGTTATAAATCCTTATTTAAACTTAATATATGAATAATTTTAATTGTTGAACGATAAAATTAAATTCTGACCATCGATTTTTACGTCTCATTATCTAATAATTTTTTTCTTTTTTTTTGGAATTTTCAAATTTTATTTAATTTTTAATATCATAAAACGATAAAATTAAATTCTGACCATCGATTTTTACGTCTCATTATCTAATAATTTTTTTTTTTTCGAATTTTCAAATTTTATTTAATTTTTAATATCATCTTATAAATTAATCATTTTTCTTTCTTCCAATTAGTCACTGAGCTGAAGATTTCTTTCATCCACAGTGAGGATGACTCATTGTCTAATTGCGAATTAAACAATATTCAAAATCTCCCATCTATGAATAATACAATACATGTTTTCATATCATATAAGATATTGAAATTATATAAATTTTTATTATGAGATCAGCACTGTGACAGAAACATATTTTTAATTTTATTAAATTTTATTTTGATTTTATTTATTTGCAGTAACTTCTGTAACAATAAAAGTAACGGCAGAGTTGTTTTTTTCTGTTTTTAGGACAGAAATGATCATTGCTGATTTGGCTGACTTCTTATATTGTTTTGACAGAAGCATTCAAAATTTTTTTTATATACACCAGCCCTCGATTTGCACGGCACTCAATTTACACGGTTTTTAAATGAAAACAAAAAAAATTTTTTTGGGGTTTTATTTTGATTGTTTTGCATTATGCCATTTATAAATTAAAAGAGTATCATATTTTCACGTTTTGTGGGTTTGCGAGTTCGTAGAGATTAATAAAGAGTGAATACAGCTATATTTCGTATAGTCCAATTTATTTACGCACAAAACAAAATAATCTTGTTTCACTATAACTAAATTCAATACAAAATCCGATAATTATCTCATACAACACTAATTTATGTCTTTAATTCAGAATAACTTGCAGTTCTTCTTAGTCCACTTTCGCTTTCACGATTTATCGCTCACTATTTAACTTATACTGTCCAAATTCTTACATCTTCAATGTTTATTACTTTTTTATTATTTAATTAAATAAATATTCTGCGTTTATTACTGACAACATAATATTCATTTTCTTAACTTTTAAGTGTGTTTTATATATGTATGTTATCAAATTTGTCTAATCCTTTTTACTCCGATATTGTTCTTGGGTATAAAATTAATGAAAGAAGTTCATATAGTCTTTGAAATCACTTCCAATTGCAATTAGTGACTCCGACGGGAAGTAAACAAACTTGATCTTTCTTAGTTTTATAACTCTTTCTATCTTTATCAGACTTTGAGCTTTTGGAAAGGCTATTCTAGAACTCAGCACTATCTGCCTGATGGCAAAGGCGTGATGGAATCTGCCAGCAGATGAAGGATTATGATCAACAGCCGAGCCCGAACTCTTAAAATAACTGGAAACCAGATTCAATCCCCATCCTCCATGTGGAAGTCTAGCACCCTTATAGGCAATCAATTGGCCGACAACATAATGATCTTATAAACTTTCTTAAAATTCTTAAACGTGTTGTATGCTAATTTTCCATTAGATAAGATAGAAACAAATTATTTTGTTTATATATTTCTTTTTGAAAAAAAATCGTGTACAAATGGTCACTCCTCTAAATGGAAACTGGCTAGATTTCGGGTCCCATGTATTTAGATTTTTAGGAAGAATTGGGGCCTTACATTTGAATCCTATCCTTTAACCTTCTTGTTAATGTATTATATTACGAATGTTGGCCAATACAGAGTGAATTCTAAATAATTTCGTCCTACAGAATATATTCCTTGGGAGATTATGTAGTATAATTGAAGCAACTAAAATAATATAAAAATCGTAAAATCAGTACAAAATAAAAACTAAAGACCACATAAAATTTAATGACAATTTTAAATATTTTAATTTCTGAGTATACTTATGAGGTGTACATTTTGTTGTGTTTTTATGTTATTAATTTTATGATAAATTTGCCAGAACAATAATTATTAAAATGGATCAGCGTGTAATCATGGAATATTCAAAAGTATTGATCCATTTAAGATGTCATTTTGCGTACTTTTCAGTCCATTTTCTTGCCGTTTCATCGTAGGTTTCTCTGTTTAACCGATACAACATAGCTGCGTCAAAGTTGAGTGGATCATCTGCATTTGGATCGCATAATAGAGAACATATAGACAGCAAAACCGTTGATATTGATAATGCCGGCGACCAAAAATTTAACAAAATATCTACGCAAATTTTTCCGAAACTGTTAACATTAGGATGATATACTTTTGTAACAAACTGTACTTTTGGTGGTGAAAATGGATAATCTCGTGGAAAAAATATTTTGAGAATAAAGATACCATTTTCATAGGAACTATCAGCCGGACCCAGTAACAAACTGTACTTTTGGTGGTGAAAATGGATAATCTCGTGGAAAAAATATTTTGAGAGTAAAGATACCATTTTCATAGGGATAAAATAGTAGCTTTCCAAGAGAATAAATTCCTTTCATCAGGATTAACAGTACAGTGAGCGGGAGATTCTGTTTACAATTCTCTCAATTCTTTTTTTATACGCTTCAAAGCCATTTTAGATTGTGCTGAAAAGATTTTACTTCGAAAATCTTCTGTACCACCAAAAAGAAGTTTTTAGACAAAAAAATGGTTTCTCGCTTATGAAATATAATAGCTTTAAATCTTTATTTTGACAAAGTATTGTTTCGCTTATTCATTCTTTTTCAATAAAAATTATATTAATAATTTTAACAATTGTACTCATTAATTTAATATGTAAAATACTACACACAAATTTAATTTCCATAATCTAAATTTTTAACAAATATGTCACAATTCAAAATTATTAATCCGACTTTAAAGTTTTTTAATTTTTGTGTAATTAATCTTAGTCTGAAAAAATCTATATAACTGAAACGGAACTTGTCTATATTTATTTAATCGCTACATTTTTTCTAAGGGGAAAAAAGTTACTTAGCCACATCTGCATTGTGCTGTCATCTAAGAGAGAAAACCTACACTCGTTTCAATCGGTATAAAAAAATCTACAGATCATAAACATGAAATGTCATTTATAAAATACTGTAATTTATTTAGAAGTTTATTTTTATTACAAGATCATATATCTTTTCTGTGGGAAACTTCCTTAAGAAAATTGCTTTCATGTATATGAAAAATTGAAAAATATTCTGCTGAATATTTTGGACAGAAATGAAAGTTATAAATTCTTATCTAAACTTAATATATGAATAATTTTAATGTTAAACGATAAAATTAAATTTTGACCATCGATTTTTACGTCTCATTATTTAATAATTTTTTTTCAAATTTTCAAATTTTATATAGTTGTTAACTTCATCCTATAAATTAATCATCCTTCTTTCTTCCAATTAATCACTGGGCTGAAGATTTCTTTCATCCACAGTGAGGATGAAAGAAATCTTCAAAATCTATCTATGAATAATACAATACTTGTTTTCATATCATATAATATATTGAAATTGTATAAATTTTTATTATGAGATTGGCACTGTGACAGAAACATATTTTTAATATTTTATTAAATTTTATTTTGATTTTATTCATTTGCAATCACTTCTGTAACAATAAAAGTAACGGCAGAGTTGTTTTTGTCTCAGTTTTTAGGACAGAAATGATCATTGCTGATTTGGCTGACTTCTTATATTGTTTGACAGAAGCATTCAAAATTTTTTTATATATATTTTTAATTTTCTTATATAATTTGCTTCAGTGATTCAATATCTTGTTAGTATAATGGAATGTTACAAAAAACTAAAATTTCTTTTATCAGAATAAACTTCATTACTATATCAAATATAGAGTTACATCACAAACTCCTTACATCAAATATTTATTTTGTCTTACATCTTTTATGAATTCTGCGTCTCGTTTTACACGGTTTCGGTTTGCACGATTTTTCCAGGAACGTATCCTTCTACCATGCAAATCTAGGGCTGAGTGTATATTTTTAATTTTCTTACATAATTTGCATCACCGATTCAATATCTTTTTAGTATAATGGAATGTTACAAAAAAACTCTAAAGTTTCTTTTATCAGAAGAAACTTCATTACTATATAAAATATAGAGTTACATCACAAACTCATTACATCAAATGTTTATTTTGTCTTACATCTTCAATGTTTATTACTTTTTTATTATTTAATTAAATAAATATTCTGCGTTTATTACTGACAACATAATATTCATTTTCTTAACTTTTAAGTGTGTTTTATATATGTATGTTATCAAATTTGTCTAATCCTTTTTACTCCGATATTGTTCTTGGGTATAAAATTAATGAAAGAAGTTCATATAGTCTTTGAAATCACTTCCAATTGCAATTAGTGACTCCAACGGGAAGTAAACAAACTTTCCTGCTGAGAGTAAAGTTAGAAAAAGAAAGAAATTACTGAACAAACTAGACTTACAGATGTCTAATAGGATCAAACACAACTGCCTATAATTGTCATGATTCAATCGAAACCACGATTTAAAAGGTTAAACTATTAAAGATTTTATTCATAATGACTTAAAAATAATAAAAAAATGTAAAAAAGTGTTTAAAAGAAATTAAAATTATAAAATAATGATCAAAATGGTTAAAGAGTATTAATTAAAAATATGAAAAAAATTTAACTGAATACGGTTTGTATAAAAGTTAAATTTCTCTGAATCGAAACATAATTTAACATCGCTTAAATAACACTTGTTAATGTTATTTATATTGGTACAATTTAAAAAATAGACGAAAAGTTTTTAAAATTGCTTAATTAACATGTAAAATTTACTTATTATTGAAATTATACTATGATGAATTATTAAACACTTCATTATAAAACTATTAAACTTTACAAGATTGATGGTGATATAAAAGTTACATAAATTTTTTTAAATTCATGTTTATATAACTTTCTACTCAAATTTCATAATAATCTGCTTAGTGGCATGTTTAATTAATATAAACATAATATTATTTTCTTGTTTTAATCGGTCTATTGATACAGAATCGCTTGCTAAAACAAGAAATTCTGGAAAGAATTGCTACTTTCCGATGTGTTCTTTATTTTCAGAATGATTAGAAATATGGGATTAAAATATGCCATCAAAATTATATTGAATTGGCTTTCAAGTTGAATATAAACAAAAAAAAAATGTATTAAATAGATTTTATGATTATAAGGAAATCTCAAAAGTTTGAACGTTTGCCATTTTTATATGGATTAATTTACAAATTCGATTTTATTAACCTCACCACCATGTTACATATAGAAAAATTCAATCAAATAGTTTAAAAGTTATTAAGGAAAAAACTTTTGAAATTTGAACGTCCAAAATTTTTAAATAATTGAAAAAAAGAATAAATTAATGAGTTATCAAGAATATTTTCAACAATTTCAACTTCCTGCTAAATTAAAATCTAGCTTATATTAAAAGAGTGTTTCAGAGTTTGAATGCCTATCGTTTTTAAAAGAATGCCATAGAAAGTTAAATGATGTGATGCTTAGTTACCTTTAATTGCATAATTATAGAACTTTATGAAAATATCCTTATTATTTTAAAGTTATTAGTGGGGTCACATACAGAATGGTATTTTATAAACTTCACTTTCCTTGGAAAAGTATAAAAAATATATGTTTTATACGCACTAAAGGAAAAAATAATGTATGTTTTTTATTATATTAATAAACTGTAAATAACATAAAAATTGCAAAGGGGAAATTATATTTTTTGTAAGATCACATTGGAAATTTTTATATTTTGATCATCATTATTAAAATTCTTAATTCATGATAAATTATGAAATAATGGTGAAAACACCAAATGATTGATTAATAAACGTATTAATGTAAATAAATGGAGCGCAACTAGTATCATTTTAAATTAGTGATCATTTCTCCTCTTGTTCCTTTACTGATCCTTTACAGAAAAGTGTAACTGATTAATTCTCGACAATTAACTTAAAAGTTCCAAATTACCATGAAAAAGAAGTAAACAAACTTTCCTGCTGAGAGTAAAGTTAGAAAAAGAAAGAAATTACTGAACAAATTAGACTTACAGATATCTAATAGGATCAAACACAACTGCCTAAAATTGTCATGATTCAATCGAAACCACGGTTTAAAAGGTTAAACTATTAAAGATTTTTTATTCTATAATGCATAATGGCCTTAAAAATAATGAAAAAAAATTATGTAAAAAAGTGTTTAAAAGAAATTAAAATTATAAAATAATGATCAAAATTGTTAGAGTGTTAATTAGAAATATGAAAAAATTTAACTGAATACGATTTGTATGTATTAAAGTTAAATTTCTCTAAATCGAAACATAATTTAACATCGGATAATTTAAAAAATACACGAAAAGTTTTTAAAATTGCTTAATTAGCATGTAAAATTTACTTATTATTGAAATCATTCTATGATAAATTATTAAACATTTCAATATAAAAATATTAAAGTTTAAACTTTAATATTAATTTAATATTTTAGCAATTCTTTCCAGAATTTCTTGTTTTAGCAAGCAATTCTAGATCAACAGAGCGATTAAATCAAGAAAATAATATTATGTTTATATTAATTAAACATGCCATTAAGCAGATTATTATGAAATTTGAGTAGAATGTTATATAAATAATGAATTTAAAAAAAAAATTATGTAACTTTTATATCACCATCAATCTCGTAAAGTTTAAACTTTACGAGATTGATGGTGTAATACAGCTTTGTTAGAAAATTATGTTGCCAAAATAGATGGGTTCTAAATTATTTCTAAGGGATGTTTCTCTTATTCTAGATATTCAAATATAGTGACGTGTAAAAAACACAAGCTATAAAGCTGATATACGTCTACATAAGATTGGGCACAAAAATTCTAATTCTGGAATTTTCATGTCCAAACACAGGACTCGTTTAACGAATACAGTGTTTTTGTGTGTATTGAAAAGCTATTTTAAAAAAGTTTAACAATAGTAAAACAAATATGATTATTTTTTCAATATAATTGAAAGATTAAATAAAAAGAAACAAATATAAAACAATCTAATATTTTTTGTTTTCATTTTGCATGATATTTTCTACCTCAATTTTTAAATCCATATTAAAACAGGTCTTTTATAATTTCGAGATCCTCGAGAATTTCAGAAAGGGAATCTGGAATCTCGAGAAATTAATAATCTCGAGAAAGGAAAAAGTTCGAGAAAACACAATCACTATTGTTATTTATAAAAACGATCCTGTTAAATCGATTAAAAATTCTGATTAATTCAACAATATTCTCGTAAGTTATTACAACTTGGTGTAACACGTTTCCGATGGAAATCGAAGCGCGCCAGCCTTCGTAGATTAACATTCGTATGTTAAGATGTCATGTCTAGTCCATAGTTCCTAAAAACTGTCTGCACCAGGCTCTAGGAACGGTGCTGGGAATAACCTCGGCTCTAACTTGTAAGATAAGTAGACGGATATTAGGAGTCAACTGGCATTGGCAACACCAAATGCACATCGTCCCTCTATTCATTGCCATGGATAAACGCAGCATGGAAGCCAGATAATAGTCGTTTCGCATTCCTTGAAGGTTAACAAACGCCCGTGGTGTCTATCCCGATAAGTTAACATGACATTTCCATTTGTAAATCGAAATCCGGAGGGGGATAAATCTAACTTTTATGGAATATCATAGGAAATCATACTGTGCAAAGAAATTCTGCATATAATACTACTTATATAAAGATGCGACATCGGCTCTGTAAATTTTTCCATCAACAAAAAGGATTCGAGGCAGAAGAAATTTGAGAACCGTAGATCTAGAGAGATTACTTTTGTTAAGATTAACATAGATCTTTACCGATTTTCATGTTTGTTTTCGGCCTGTGATGGAAATAAACTTGTTGTAGCATTTAATAATCACATAATGATTATTAAAAAAATCTTGAAAACTTCCTTTGGCAGTTTTCCTTTAAAAATTTATTAAATTTATAATTAGGGAAGAAAATCAAGCATTCAGTCAGATAGTCTCCATTAAATTACTTCATCGTTCTTACAGTAACTTTTTCTCCAAATGACATCAAAGAAAGAAACTGTGCTAGTAACGGGCTCCAGTGGATTTTTAGGACAGCACATGGTAAAATTATTACAAGAGTTTGACGATGAAGTCGAAGAAATCAGACTGTTTGATATCCGACCTTACGAAAATTATTTAGGTATGTATATCTATAAAAATTAATTGAATATTAAATACTAAAAAGGTATAGAACACAATGTTTATTACATTTAATGAAAGAGAAAGAATAGAATAAATATTAAACAATTAAAGCATAGATATCAACTTCTATTCTAATGTAGAGATACATTTAGTGCTTTTCTTCCATAAAGTAATTGACAAAAAGTAATTTGGAAGTTTTTCTTTCACTTTATGGAAAACTTTCTTCTTTCCATAAAGATTTTATTTTATGGAAGAAAAATATTGCCGTTAATTAAGTTCCAAAAGAATCTTTCGATATGTGAAATGAACCGTTTAATAAAGCATAAACTATTGTATTCATACAGAAGAACTTCGGATCATAATGATCACAAAATAGAAATAATTATTTAACATAACTAATACAATATATGATTATTAACTAAAGATAGAGACAATAATTATAGTCGCTTATAAAATAATAAACCAATCTATACATCAAGAAATTGACTAGAAGTAAAATTTTTGCGAATTCATAAATGATCACACTGTGGGATCTGGGACGAGTTATACAAATTTTTGGCCTACTAGCTGTATATGGCGGTATAAATAAGGATAGGTAATGAGACTTTCTGATACCAACCACACAGAGACTACGTTTGGTAACAAACAACTTTCTGTAATAGAGAGAGAGTTTACAATTTTTTGTGTGTAGAAATCATACAATGAAGGATAAAATATCTTGGAGTATAGAACAATGCAGTTGGTCTGTCACTTTCCGAGATCTCGGAGTTTTACGTTGATGGAGGTGGTTGTTAATCCAGAATCGGTTCAATTATTTGGTTGTTATCTTCCAACAATGCCCCCTTCTCAAATACGGAATCACAAACTACCGCAGATACGATAATAGAGATCGGTAAACAACTCTTTTTCCAACTTAAGTCTTTTATTTTGATAGCGTTGTAACTGTTTTACTGATCGAGTAAAAGTCGACTACTTGAACTTTATCCCTCTCTTGGACTGAGTCCCAGCGCAGGCTGTCCTCTCTCTTCTAAACTGAATCTCTTTTTCTTCTCTTTTATCACTTTATATTTATCTTTTTTGGGCTTGTTTTAATGACACCTGCATGTAATATTACTCTCTGTTTGATCATATAGTTTCTATCGTTTATTATTCTTTATATGGTGGAGAAAATGTTTCTCCGGGCCGGTGGTGAGATTATTTTTTTATTGTTTGTTTACTCCTCTAAGATTTCACTCTATTCAAATTACTTTCATAGTTTTTTTTCGTTTTGAGGAGACGGAAAGTGTCACTTTACATCCAACTCGAATTCCGTATCCCCACAACACTTTAATTTAATCCGAAAAAAATTGAAAAATTTATCAACAATAGCGTTAGTAATAGTGATTTTAGATTTAGTAGATTTTTTTTGATTAAATTTAGATAGTTTAGTATACAATGCTGTATTCCTTAAATAATAATCGTAAATATAACATATTTTTAAACAACGCCAAGAAAAATTATAATTTAAAACAAATATTTTAAAATGGAAAGCACTGTTTTAATTTTTCCAAACAGAAAATTTCATGTTAGTTGCACTCAGTTATTTGACATAAATGCTTCATAAATTATATTTAATACTGATATAAAAAAGTTAATAATCAAATAACTAGACAATAGTAATTTGTCTGTCTGAATAGCTTTGCGTGACATAATAAAATATCAATAAATGAAGAAAATTTCCCACGTAATAAATTATTATTATTTAAAGACAATTGCGTTGATTCTAATTTAGTATTTCTGATTTTCCTTAAATTCACAAATTGATTTTATCTAAATTGTGGACCTATGAATTATTAATTTATTGTTTATCAGATTTCCTTGTATTAGAGTTACTCGTTTGAGATCCCTTGATCCTAAAAGCTCCATTTTTCTCGTAAGTAAACACATGACCTGTTGTTTGCGAGTCTTTTAAGAATATTTTCAAAATGGTAAACATTATTTATTGAGCTACAGAAAATTTTTCCAAAAAAAAAAAAATGAAAAAAAAATGAAATGCATTCTTCGAAATAGAGATTACGAAACTCTTACTATTAATTTTTATCTTTTTTTCCAAAGGAAATGCAGGCTACAAGATCGGATCAACGTTTGTGCCACTATTAATAATTTTTTTGAACTATTTAGCAAATTTTCATGAAATTCGGTAGTGATGTTTTGCCATTAAGTGATATCTCGACACCACATCCTTTAATTTTATAGGATCGGCTAATCCTACAGGATAGAATTTTATTTTTATTGCAATTTTGTTTTATACTATTGCCAATAGATGACGTTAAATGTTAACTGTGTATAGGCAACATATGTCTCATATGATTTCTTAACACAGCATCTATCTCAATATTTTGAATGAATGACGTGATAGCCTGATTTGACATCATTACGAAATAAGAATGGAGAACCTCGTTAAACAATAACAAAAAAAAATTATATGACGACTATGATTATGCATGACGATGCCATAACGCGTAGGGCTCTAAATAAGAGGTAAGCTCATCCGCCATTTTTGGTCTTCGCACATTCATCTGTTTAATAAAAGTAGCTACTGTATTTAACTTTTATAAGTATTCAGTTCTTGCTCAATTCGTGAAGAAAATATTTACCATGTACTCTGTTATTGGTTATTCTGGTTTATATGTATATTTGTCGATATAATAAATAAATATTAGTAATTTCGATAAAATACTATTATTATTATTATCCTGAATAGTATTTTAATTAATTCCGTATTTTAAGAAACCGAACTGATTTTAGATGATGGGTGCATTTACATTTTAAAACTATTTATACACTGAGTTATATATTTTCCCTTTTAAAATGGCATATTTATAGAAATCAAAATCTCCTTTAAGAGTCCAACCCGCAAAGTACTTTGTAATCAGTAAAGTCAAAGTGCATATGACAAATAGTAATAGATTATATAAGATTTTTTTAATTGATTAAAAATCTTTATGCAAAGATTTTTGGGTAAAATTGAAGCATTTTTATTTAACAATTATTATTAATTCTCTTTGGCTGGCTAATTTTCATCATCTCAGACTTGTTTAAATTCTTAGCAAGTTTTTTATATTTGACAAAATCAGTTATAGACACTCCTCTGTAAAAATGCTTTAAAACAAATATTTAGTAATTCGGTGATTGTTTAATTTTATATGTAAAAATGTTTTGATGTTTGAACGCATTTTGTTATAGAGTATAATTATATAACTAATTCCAAAAAGGAAAGAGTTTTGTTTTCTTTAATTACCTCCTTTTAAAATCACGGAACATTTTTTATAAATAATTGCTACTATAAATAAATATTTGTACATTAAAATGAAGAAACGCAAAAACCGCCATAGGTGGAGAAAATAAAATCAACTTGATAAAAAAATTATTTCAACATATTATATAACTTTCAGTTTTTTTGCAATCGAGCCTGATTCATAATACATTTTTATTTAACTTTAACCTTTCATGATTTTAGAATAGATTATTAATTCTCATTATATATTAACTTCAATACGTATCTCATAAAGTTCTAATTTTCTATTAGTTTCCATCTGTCACGACAATAATTCTGTATCCATATTGTTCTTCTATTCGTATTTCTTGGAAATACAAAGAGCCGGAGCCCTTCTGAAGAGCTGTTTGTTACAATTCTGAGCTGAATAACCTCCCACATCAGCAGAAAAGTGCACAAGTCACGATATAACGTACAGCAACCAAAAATGGCGACTGAAGAGTACACCCCCTATCTAGAGCCTTAATAACGCGTGACATCATATTAACGTCATCAACTCGACGATGTAACCACTTGTGGTAGCTATACTGCTTATATTAGCAATTAAAATTGGACACACAAAATTAATGGATTCCAAATGATAAATAACTGAAAAATAAATGAAAAAAGGAAAGTAGGCAATTTTATTTCTTTCAAAATATTCTTGCTATTAAATTAAATACTTTAAATAATTTTAACAGATCAGATATGTAGCAAACTCTACGATTTCCAAGCTATCAAATCAGTTTTTTAGTATTTGCATTTAAAAGAAGAAAATAAATAGTCCTAGAAAAAAATTAGGTTAATTTGGTTAAGCCGCCATATGTCCATGGGATATTCTGTATTTGGCAGGGACCCCTTCTGAAAAACTGAAGGTGTGGGACCCGGATCTTCCAGTATGGTAAGCCACAGTTTTATCACGCGGCAATCCGGCCGACCTTAGAAAGAATATCGTTTATTTATTTGTTTATTTGTTGATAGACAAAGATTAATGGAATTGCATCTTTTTAACTGAGAATTTATTGTAAAACATTATATTAGAACATCTTTATTTCACTAAGGAATGTTTTTGGCTGTTTAATTTTTTGTTTTTAATCACTTTTTAAAAATTTTAATTTTTAAGAATTTTAATATTTTTAGCTTTTTCTTCTCAGGTAGTAGTGTTTGAGGCATAGTATAGTTTTTCTTTTATATGAATTATAGGCTATTACTCTACTTTTACTAATTGACATTATCACATTTCCTTTTTTAACGGAATTAATGCTGCTACTTGTTATTCTATTTCGTTTTGTCAATTTAAAGTTTTTCAATATTATTGATCACTAGCAAGGGTATCCGGCGTTGCTTGGAAATTTCAAGACATTATAGATTATGTGCCAAGTTTTACGCCATCATATTTTTAGGCATACTAATTAAAAACAAAAATATTCAAATCAATTTAAGTAAATTTATAGGTTAGGTTAGTCTGAATCAAGATGCCAAATCAGTTTTTGATGGATTCTAAAAGTGGAGGCCATTTTTAGAATCCATCGCACCCTGGCCAACATTCATGATCGAGTCACTGGCCCGCACAGCGAAACTATAACTCCCACTTCTAGCCATAAATATATACTGTATATATATATATATAAATATATATATAAATAAATCCGATCAGACAACAGAATGGTCTCTGCAAAAATGAAAGACTACAATTCGACACGACCTAACTAATCTACAACGCGGTTCAAGCCCAGTCATGTCAGGTGTAAAAGACTAAGGAGGTTCTTTCTGGGATCTTTCTGTTCAAGGCCAAGGGTGGGCGAAACTAGCGCTCGTTCCTCTGTGGACAGTGAGGTAATTACAGATGTAATCTGTGGCTCTTCCCCACTTCTTGGGCTGACAGGCGGATGACAATCTCAAACACGTGTGCTGCTTTTACTATAAATACATAGTTCGAGACAAAATGACATTTCTGTTTCAGGAATTTCGCTTAAGCTAGTTAAAACTTCTAACAAAAAATATTCTAGAGATTATTTTAAATAATAAATAAATAACTTTGGGAAGAGCTCCTTTACGATTACTGCCATCATAAAATTTGTATTTCGAAAGAGAATTGCACTATTTGATATTAAAAAGTATTCAATTTTTTTTTCTTTTTTAAGGAAGAAGAGCGGCGGAATGCGTCTTATGTAAATATACTCGCAGCAAGTGCAGGGTTTCTCACTGTTTGAGACCGACTGAGGCGAAGTTGTATAGAGTCATCGAAAAAAAGAAAAATTGACGTCGCTCCGAGAGACCACCCATATCCAGAGATAAATTACGCTAGGTTGTTACCGTCATATCTCCAGCGCTAACAGTCGTTCCCTCCTCCGTTGACTCAGAATATATCTGGCTAGGACATACTGATCAGAGAGCATTTTGTGGAAGACCCATAGAAAAAAAGTACCTCATCAGCGTCAGATACAAGTACACTGAGGAAGATTCAATGAGACAAGAGATGATACAAAGCTCTATAAAGTTACATAACAATTCGGCTTCATTCCATGGTTACGGAGCAAATTCACTGGCTGGCGTTTAGAGATGGAAACCCACCAAAATACGACAACTGTAAATAATCCAACGAGACGAATACTTTCACGCAAAGACTCTCTTCTCGGTTGATTTACTGTCTGGGATAGGGGAAAAGCCTAAGATTATTGTTTACTTCTCGGGGGCAGTAATAAAGTAGGCAGGCCTTGGGGCAAAATAGCTGTTTCTATTGACGCTATCCGGATGACAAAACTGGTTCGACGGATGAGACAGGAATAGTCGAGTAGAGACGAACTGTCACATCGTCAGACCAGGGAGTTGACGGATATATTTATATATAGAGAAAGAGACCCCACTGACTGTCTGGTTGAGTTTTAACTAGTGGCCTTATTTCGGTAAGAGAGAGAACATGGTGATGCTATCGATTACAATGATAGTCGTCAGTCGTTTGGATGAGGGAAGCGCGAATTCGCAGCTGGTTGTTGTGACATTTTAGCTGTTCTTTTGACAGTTTGGGTTCTTTCAAAGACTTCTTGTTTGTTTAAATAACGCCAACACAATAGAAGTGACAGCAGCTGGCTAAAAGCCAGTTATCCTATTACCTATCTCATTTTCCTTAAACGTGGTTCGAAGGATCTTCTTGCCGAATACTTAGTTATCGAACATAAATTCTTAAATACGACATTTGCGTCTTCCTAATTGACATTAAGATGTTTTAGCATGAGATTACTACGACTACCAGATTTATGGGTTAAATTTGGCTTTTCGTATAAACACTGCACTTTGCAAAATCAATCTTTGGTATTGGACGAAGAAAAATGATCTTGGCTGTAAATTATTGCATTCAAAAGGAGTCTATTGGAAGCACAAAAGCGGTTAAACTTATTACAGTTTTGTAGTAATTTAGCAAAGACAAATTTTCACTCATTAATACGGGAGTAGCCGTTTGTAAATTAGACATTGGAGACCCGCATGTTGCACTTTCTATTGTTTCGGTGTCGTCCTCCTGTCCTTGATGCTATTTCCTCTGTCGGTTTGTCTTCAATTGAACCATTTGCTCTATATACTGCTACACTAATCAAAGATACAAACGACCACGTTGGAGGTATCCATGTGGAGCCTGGATCTGTCACATCCAACTGTCAGGATTCTACAACAAAATGACTAATTGTCGTATCTTATAGCGTTTGTATACAGACGGAAACAAGACACTACTACAGTCATCTTGCGAAAATTACTTCCTTATTAGTCCAAGACGTACAATGTTCAAATTAGAAATTAATGCAAGCGAATCTAATTTTCGTGTTACGAAAGCTTCACTCATTCGCCTCCATCCATTTACTTTGTGCAATCAATAATCATCCAGTGCAAACTAATGTTTCCATAAAGTGAAAGTGTAACAACACTTAGCTTCTGTTTGGAGACAACACAAATTATATACGGTTGCATGACAGGAAATGATGGACTCTACTCATACTGCAACACTACAGTCACCGAGTGTGGGGCTAATTATTTCGCCGCTTGCACTTTATCTATAACTTATATTAGGTTTCGGTGTGCCCACAGGTACAAATATCCGAAGACGAAACCCTTTACAAACGATGAACATCGCAGATTAGCTACTCCGCATCACATAGCGGCTTCTTTAAACTACTTCCGAGTTAATTACAGTTAATCCTAATTAAAACTAAACCAAATTCCCTTGCATATTAATACTTGAAGTGTTGCAAATTGAAAACTGATACGAGCATACAATAGATCTGAAAACATCAAATAATTGTTTTTGTTCCGGATTGCAGCTTAGATAAATGTTCTCATGCCTGGTATAAGTCCATCAGATTATCGCAAAGATGGCATTCCTGTGCATATTAATGAATTGAATTTAAAATAAGAGTATACACCAAACAAATTGCATTGTTATAGAAAGATAAATGGTTATTTTTTTTTATTCAGGTGGATTGCTGCTTGGATAATGTCTCACATTGTCACCTGCTATCAGAGTAAAAGTTCATCGACCTCGTATCCTGAGTAGTCTGAGAGTAAAGTGACAACACAATGACGTCGAGTGTGTCACCGATGCATCGGTAACTGTCCAGTTTCGGCAAACAGAGATAGCCTATCTTTCAATCGTGTTTGAAGACTTCTTGCAGCAGCAAAGACATCAGCAGCGATACTTTCCGATCCTTTAATCCTTAAAGACTTACTTAAGATTGGAGAAAAAAAAATACTTAATCAAACGCCATTTATAATATTTATTTTTATCACAGTTCGCTTATCGAGAATATCCCCGACCTCTGCAGAATGTTTACTAGATAGCACTTATCTTACAGACACGTGGAAGGGCAACCATCGAAAGCTCTAACTATAGAAAAGGATGGCTGAAGTGTCATATTTATTTACAAGTCAGAAAGTAGGCTGCAGAGTGGGAAGTTTCGTCAGAAGTGACGTAGAGGACTCCGCTTTTAATCTCAATCACCGACTTCCGCTATAGTGCGAAGTTAACGAGATAAAAAGGAGGCACATGTAACTATCATACAATACTTCAACTAGGAATTGCAATGTCTTTGGTGTGACTCAGTTTCGACCTTGAGATGGTCTTGGACTTGGTTACGCAACCAACCTTTTAAGAGAACTCGTTGTGGTCTGATCGACTTAATTAACAGTTTAGTTTATTTATTTCTGTGATTTTTCTTCCGTGACAGAGTTCGATCTGCATCAGAATTTAAGTTTGAAGAGCGTGTATAATTTCATCGTAAAAATCGGATAAATTTCGAATTTGTTGATATTAAAATCGTATATAGTTTATTGTTGAAATAATTTTTGTCCTTTTGGACCGCATCGTCATTACTTCTCTTCCTTTACAGCATTTCCTGCATGCTTTACTGCACGTCATTTTGTTTTATCCCAGTTCGCTTTATTATTTTTTTAATTTTTGTATTAATGCGACGTTTTAAATTTTATTATTCGCATAATTATTTTTTTCTTCTTTACTCGATAAGGATAGTTTATAATCTAATTTACTTAAACCTGAACGTGCTCCAACCAAATTTAGAATCATAGTAGTCCTTGACCTCATTTAACTTCCCACCCAACATAATTTTACAGTTCCGTTCGAGTCGATTGACAGTTTACATCAATTACAGCAGCGCTTTTCGACTGGAAGATCAGAAATTCCTAAAATTCGCCAATAATTGCTTTATATCTTCGGTTGGCTAGAAGAACATGCGACTAATTTATTTAAAAGAAACACAGAAACTATTTTAAGTTTCCAAGAGAGAGAGATAATTAAAAAGATAAAACGTTTAACGTGCTAAGCACGAGTGTTGTTTTACTGTTAACTAACTGGTTTATATTATAAAAAAACAGCGCCGATAGATAAGGAAAATCAGCGTGACCTTCTAACATAAAAGATAACTTGTAATACTTTTACCTTTACTGACCATCGTATATATTCTATTCAGAGTTCAACGACTGGTTTGCCAGAACGATGCGACAAAAGACCTTAGTCAATTAACAAGCGGAAGAGGAGGCACGCATGCAGAACACTTGTAGGTATAAACAAGACAAAATATCGAAGTTCAACACATCATAAATCTAAACAAACACGACACTGATATAGCATCAAACACTGCCACACATAATTATGCAGAAAATCGCCCCTCTTCCGAAACTCGCGTCATTTATATCAAGAAAAGTTGCAACGATTAACATATAATTCGAGTGTCAAAGATAAATTACGTTCAAGAATTGGGTTGAAACCATTGAGGATCTGCCCACGCTTCCGTTAAGAATGGTGGAAACCAGCAGTCATTTGGTCCATAGGCAATTTAAAACTTTCTCTCTCCTGGCACAAATAAACACTGAAGGTAATTTGTCAGGTTCACTTTTTCCCTAGAGGATAGGGTAGTGGAATGCAGCAGAGACAAAGATTTCGCCAAGCCTAGTTAAAGGATAAGTGAAGAAACACAATAACCCTCTCTTCCTGTTGAGGCACATATCACAGTATGGCCCAAATTAAGTATTCAAGGAGAAAGAGATTCCACAACCCAGAAAGGGAACAAGATAAGAATTTTAGTCTGTGGAGGAAGAAAATTGCATAATGACTCCTGACACGCTTAACTTACAATCCACTTTGCGTATACCATAAATCAATACTGGGATTTAAAAACTACAACTCTCTCTTTTGTATCCAAACTGCTCGATGATTTCGCAAATCAATACATAGATTTTTAAAAAACTCTTTAATCTCAATACGAGAAGCTGCCAAGAAAACAATTAATTTGCTACACTTCTATATTTATATAAAAGCGAACTGATAAAGCAAACTGATTAATGCATCCTATCGGCATCTTTAATTATATACTAATAGAAAAAAAAAACTTGCACGGGTCTAGCTGCCGTAATTTGTAATCTTCTTACCTATACAGTAATTGAAGCTGCTTATTATAACTTTTAATTTGTCTACTTTACTATTACCAATTAATTACATTACACGGTTTTTTGCAGAGAAAAAAAATTCGCCGATTTGTGATGCGTCGTTTAAAAAATGTGAAAGTAAGGGGGTAATTTAAAAAAAAATTGTTGGATTTGTAAACAAACGATAGAGAGATAGATTAGTTTTTAAGATTGAATGAAGTCAAAGCTGAAAGCAGGTTGAAAGCTTAGTGTCCGCAAATGTTAACTATAGACCGGAGATACTAAATATACCTGCCAGAAAATGTCACGGCCTACATGGATAAAAATAGATGTCGGGCAGCTCAAGTTGTGATATGAAGTACCCATGTTTATAGCAGTTTCCGCGTTGCTTCCGCCAAGTCCCCCGTCGCTTATCATCCTTGGTTTACAACCATTCCGTTAAATAATGTTCCGACCTAGCCACCTCAATAAGCTTTTGTCGTTATTAGAGGAATTAGTCACGAGGGTGGAACAAATCACTTTCCTTAAAGATTAAGCTCACCTTTACAGCCAGATTGTAAATCTAACCCGTCGATATACCTGTTTGGAGCCAAGAGAAAGGCATCGCTATTCATTACCTGGCACATAGATTGCATGGGGTTTCGCACGGGGTAGGATCTCCAGGCTCGACTAGCCGATGTTGCAGCCATTAATCATTGAGTCGGGACTGCGGAAATCACTGACTGGTGACTGAAGAGAATGGACTGCTCTGTTGCAATAAGCACCCACTACGCCATCCACGTCCTCCCCTCTCTTTTTTCTCCCCTTCCTTCTTTCCTCTGCTAAGGCGCACCAGATAGGATTTTAGTAAAAGTGACAGAATTATTTGCCAATTCTGCCACTCTGCCGTTCAATAATACCGGCGAATCTGTCAACTTCCACCATCTCTCTGACATTACAACAATGTGGGGATTTAAACGCTGCTTATGGGGTCTACCTTACTGCGAGAGATAAAACAACAAATTTTCCAGTTGCGGAATTGAGTAGAAAAGAAAAGAAAAAATAAATAATCTTAAAAACCGAACCGTTCTAGATAAATTAAAATTTACTTTATGAAAAACGATAAACGTGCGAGCACTTCTTCATCGCATTAAAAAAGAAAAGAAGAAGAAAAAGAAAAAAATCGAGTCGTTGCACTTGGGCGTGGAAAATAATTTAAGTGCACAATTTCGAATTCAACCTACTTTTTTTTGCATTTTTTTTCTTTATTATTATTCTTCTCTTTGATCAATCGTTCGGTTTATTTTGCACTATTGGGCACTATATCAATCACCATACCGTGCCGATTCATCATTTCCGATGGAAACAACAGAAAGCTAACAAAAAAAAATATATATATATAACTTTCTAAATGAGATAGATGATAAAATAATACTTCCATTTATTTTTCCGGAACTCGTTAAATTTTCTAAAGTGCAAATAATGCGCTTCCGGAGAAAATCAATGATAAAAAAAAATCTTAAAAAAAATTGCAAAGCACGTAGAGTCATGTGATTGATATAAAATTCTATTCAGAGATCGAATTAATTAAAAACAAAAAATAAATAAATAAATAAATAAAAAATTCGTATCGATTTTTCCGAAAAATATATCCTGTAAAAATTAAAATAATAATTTGAATATTTTTGTTTAGTCTTTAACGAGTAGAGATAATTGTGTATATGTTTATAATATACAATGTTTAAAGTTAATGCAGACACATAATTAATATTTTTGTACGTTTAAATATCCACCAATTTGTTTAGATTCTTTTATAAGGTTCTAATTAAATTTGTTTCAGTAGCGAATTGATATTTTTTTCTTATTTCTTTTTTTTTCAGTGAGAAAAGAAAAAGAATTTAATTTGAGAAAACAGGTTGGATCGACAAAAGTTGCACAAAAATATACAGAATAATAAGCCAGGAGGTAAAAATAATTAGTATAGTACGTAAGTGGGGAGAGAATAAATTCATTTAAGTGAAGGTTGTTTAATCTGCTTATTGGCTAAATTTTAACCCTGTAAATCAGAAAATATTTTATCGAGTGATTTAGAAAGAGAAATAATTCTCTAGAGAAAATGAAAAGTCTTGACTAATTATAGCAGATTAATTAAATTTATTTTCAATTTTCCCTTCTGCCGTCTGAAAAAAAAGCAACGCCAATTAAATCTAAAAACTTCTTGACATTTCTGTATGAAGACATCGACCTTAAGTACCTTAACTTCTTAGGACACAAGAATAACATCGAAAGAAGGGATGGGTAAAAGAGGAAGAGGGAAAAAAATAAAAAAAGAAGATATGGCAGAGTCGGGTAAATTTAATCCTGGCGAATTACACAAACTTTGCTAAGACTTCTTTTTAATAAGGCGTTTAATGTATTGTTGTAAGAAATTCCCCAACTTTCGCCACTAGATTAACGCGGAGCAGGAAATTTACTCAAAATCGCTTTTCTGTAAATTTAATCTGACATCTTGTCCGTAATTTACTGTTCGTGAGAAGATGCACGATGACAGTAATGTTTGATCCATTAAATATTATATTTTTCCGTTTCTTATCCCATTTTTAAATTCTTCCGTTTAGCATTCGTTTAATTTGATACGCAAAAGTATCTGCGTGGTGTCACAACTGCACGACAACTGCCCAAAAATAGCCACTGAACTTTTATGCGTTGCATCCGCATACGTTGTCTTAAAAGCAATTTCTTTCTTTTTTTTTTATTAATTAAAATGTGTTTTTAATAGAGTTCGATAAAAAAAAACGATTCGCAATTTACTACTACTATTCTTGGATTATCACGGTACTGACTCTCTATGAGGGTTCTTCGGGGAAAGTTGCGGATACACTATCCAACTTTTCCCATATGTTGTATTGAGTTTTAATCCGGTGAACAAGCAAATTCCCGATCCATACGGGTCTGCAAAGGCTTTGGTTCATCACAGCACGCCGGCATCATCAATACTTCGACATATTTTTTTATCCATTTCTGTGTTGTAGCCTGATATTAAGAATTTCGTCTCTAACTGAAACCATTCAAAATGCCATTGTCAAACACGTGGAAGACGAACTTCAGCCGAGAGCAATTCCTACACCGACCATCACCCGCCACTACCGACATAGAAAGGTCTCTTTCAGCAACATTACAAGGGTGATGGCGTGTTCCAGGCCTTCCTGGTATCCAAACACGTCTGGAGTCGCTATGGAGGCTAAATCGTGACTCATCTGCCAAGAGTACCGCTTCCACTGATTCAGCTTCTAAGCAACGTGCTCACTCCAGCATCTAAGACGGGTCTCTTTTCTGACGGGGATTAAGTGCCACACAAACCATTGTATGTCTGCTGTGCAGACCACATTCATGAATCTTCTGGCGTATGTAGTGGCTGTTACGTGCCTTCCCGCGGCTCAATGAGGGCGAAACGCAGTTATGGCGATATACGAACCTCTTATGTCGAGCCAAAAGTTGCAGATAGCAATCATCTGAAGTTGTAGCGACCCCATGCCTAGTCTTCCAGCGATAGTAGTCATTTAAAACTGTCTCCGTATTCAATGAATGATACCAGGATGAACGTTAAGCCATCTTGCCATCTCCGAATGGGATTGTCTCGCTTTCATCCGGCCAATAACTCTCTGTGAATGAATCTAGCAAACGATACCACCGCGATATCAACTTGATCAATTCCAATTTGACCATCCCGATCTTAAAAATAATGATGCAAAATGGCACAATCTTCATTTACCCGTTTAAAACCCTCTTATCCCTCTTCAATTTTGGAAGCAATTCCAATCTCTAATGTTTTATGGCACAACTTAGACGGAGTAAAAAGAACACGCTGATTCGCGAGCAAAGACTTGACATAGCGATATAACCGAAAATTATCTCTCATTTACCATATTTATTTTTAGTTTTTCTTCGAGTTCAGTCTTAATTTTGTGAAGCATAGACAAGAGAGCATTATATAGGACCTATAACATTTTATGATGCAGCCAAGGTACATCCTGGAAAGTAACAGTATAGAAAGAAGAAGATACTTCTAGGTTTGGGGAGCGCTAAGACATTCCTCGCTAGCAAAAGACAGTCGAGATAAAAGGATCGATGGAGACTCCAGTGATGTCCGGAAAAAAGAGAGAAATCGAGATAAGGTCGTTACACTGACTAGATTCCGTGCTTTCCACGGTGATTTTAATGAGTTGGACTGGACGTATGATGAGGTGGAAGATAATTCGCTGCAAAAGTCGATTTTCCGCATTTTCCGGTTGTACGGTGTACAAGATTAAAATAATTAGTATAATAATTACCCTGTTACCAAAATATATAAAAATCTTTTTCAATAAGTTACAATTAGAAGCAATTAAGATAAATCAATGGAGTGAAAGAAAGAAATTTAAAATTTTCTACTGTTTTTCTTTTCATTAAACAGAGAGAAAAGTCAGATTGTAATAGAATCCAACCGTCTAATTAATTGGAGAACTAAAAAAATCCGATTCCGCACAAACCAATGAGCGTTAATGTATTATATAAAAGTGCAGCCAAGTCGATATTGTCCAATAGGAATTCAAGAAATGTGCTGTCATAATAATTGGCGCTTGTCTTCCGCACAACTGTACGGTCACGACAATACATCAAATCGCTTGACGTTTTTACTTCCATTTTTGACATCCCTACTTTCATTACTTTTGACGGGAAATATTTCCAAAGACATTGAATGTTCAGACAAAGAACGACAGACTATACACAGAAAAGAAACCTTTTCTACTTCGGTAATTACCAGATAAAAATATCCTTAATGAACCATCGGATGAAAGAGTTTTTGAATACACAGCGGAAAAGAGTTTATTACTCACGTGTCCCGTCGAAAGAATCGGTTTTGATACTCTGATAAAGAGAATATAAACATTTGATACTTTCGCAGACAAGATGGGTTAAGAGAATAAGCATCCTATATTGTTGTAATAGATCAGTAAAGTCTCTTGTGTCTGTGAAAGTGGTTCGAGACAGGAACAAAGAATGAAAAGATATAAAAAATAGAAATAAAAAAAAAAGAATGATGAAGAAGTTGTCCGATTGCGTGACTGTCCCGCAAGTTGCGTGTACATGGGTCCAGACAGATAACGGTCGGCTTCCATGTCTCGTGTGGCAAGAGAAGATAATCTCTTATCTCATCGGCCGATAGCTCCAAGCAATAATCGCTGTTGATAAATAAGAGTGAAGTTGGTCTTGGTTTCAATCTTCCAACACAAAATTTCTTTTATTCCTTTTTTTTCCTCTCTCTCTCGCTCCTGTCGCTGAAAAGTAATTTAACTCATTTCGAAATCAGCATTTATTGTCTGTAACAACTGTAAAGGGGAAGTGGAATAAAATCAAAATCGTTCCTACTCTCTGGAACAACCGAAAACTTCTCTCGAGATAGAAAAGATGCCTAATTAAGGATACGAAGTTAGATTCGACTTTGGAGAGTAATTGTGCGAGCAAAAAGACTAAAAATTTAACTTCTGGATTCTTTCGCAGTCTCGGAATTTACAGCGTATTAGCCTGAAATAAAATTAAAAATATTAAATTTAGTTCCAGCGCATTTCCTTTTTTCTTTCTTTTCTTCCGACTGATTATTTTCCTCTTCGTGTTTGTACAGTAGAAGATAAAAAATAAAATAAATAAAATAAAATTTAAACATGGCGAAAAATTGTGTAGGAAAATTCAAAAACGAAAAACCGAAACAGTGTGCATTTACGTCTAGAAATATTTCCAACAATGGGTAGAAACGTAAAAAACGAGCGTGACGTAACAATGGATTACGACGCAACAATGGCCTGTAAAAACCGAAACAGTGTGCATTTACGTCTAGAAATATTTCCAACAATGGGTAGAAACGTAACAAACGAGCGTGACGTAACAATGGATTACGACGCAACAATGGCCTGTTTGGTTGATTACACGAATTTTTAAATTAGTAGTTATACGTTAAAATTCGTTTCAAATGCGAATTGAAATCTTAGCTATTTATTTATCGACCTGAAATGCTCTGCGACGATGTTACGCAATTTTAAAATAAAATAATCGATATTTATCGACCGAGAAAACTCTTTTTAAACAAAGTTACAACGCTAGTTTTTTTTTCCTCCTTTTAATTTAAACAAGGAAGAGTTTAGAAAGAGACGGGGAAAAATTATAGCATCGATCTACACTCATAAAAAATATATAAATTTATATCTTAAAGTTAAAAGCATAAATTCGGTATAATTCACAAATTAAAATCCCCCAACAACACTTAAACTGATATTGTCTAAGTAAATTAATTGCGTGTTCTACTCAAAATTATGTGTTTTGATCTTAATTGGCAATTCATTTACATCATTGACAGAACTAGTACGACAGCAATAACGCTTACGTTGTAACGTTGGCTCATTTTGCATTATAAATTACATTGCGCGCCTCAGAAAACTGATTGAAAAGAGATTCGCTTCTTTTTCCTTCCCTCTTTATAGATTAATGGAAGGAATTTTAAAAAAATGAATAAATTTAATAATAAATCTATGCATTTTTCCTTTTATTCCATTCGAAAATCTACAGGAAGAGAGAGTAGAGACGATCAACTGGCAGATAATTCGAAGGATAATTTGGTGAAGAACTGATGATGGACGTCATGATAATCGTCAATCTAAACTACTACACAGGAAGCCGGAACCATTATTGACAAAATTACGATTTATTCTCAGATTTCTCATTTTGGTTTGCACGCTTGTTTTATTTCTTCGAGTCATTTTTATTTGGACATTATTTTTCTCCATCCATTTTCAACCGTCGCCTCTAACTGACCCAAAGTGCACAAGATAGTCTATTTAATAGATAATAACAAGCATCGTAAAAAACAGACTTAAAAGCACTTCATTTTCTAGCAATATTCAGCAAATTCTCTTATATATACACTCAAATTCAGGAATTCTGTGTTATATATCACATAAAAGTCCTCTTCTCGTTAAGAAGAAAAAACTGCAATTCGAGATACCGAATTAGTTATGAAATTTTGCAGTGTCGCATTTGAAGAAATATATATATGTGTATATGTGCGAAAAAAAATTCTTCTCTGCAATGGTATAGATGGAAAATAAGTTTTTGTGTGGCAGTAGTAATTACAGAGGCACAAAACGGGGAGAAAGACAGGTGTGGGCGAACAATCCGTAACGTCCAGGTGGATCACTTCACACTACACTTGCAAAGCTTCAGAATCTGCAAAGTGGCGACTGAAACCATTAGCGAGTTGGCGACAGCTTACAAGCGTTATCTGCTTCTATTCATTAATCTCTAAAATTAGGAAAGATTATCTGCTAGAAGATACAAAAGCTGACTTGGATGAAGTCTCGCCTGAAAAGAAACTATCTTATCCACATCGCTTCTTTTTTTAAGCTCCAAAGACATCAGACAAGGCTTTTCTTCTTTGTTTCCATTTTTTTCTTTCTTTCTTTCTCCTCCGACAACAAATGTTGTTAAAGCAAAGGGATTCATTTCCATTAAGTTCCTGTGCGATTTTTAACTAGGTTCGCAGTTTTAAAACATATTTATAGCCATCGTAACTTTAAAACAAACATATTTAAATTAGGACAAACTCTAGATTAATCAATAGAACATTAAGCTGCATAATTGACTCGCAGAATCAATTCCGAGAGGAAAGGAAGGAAGGAAAAAAATCTGCAGCAGCAGCAGCAACTAGAAGTATATTTTCTCTGCTCTATCTGCAAACAAAGATTATACTATTAGTTGCATCGTTTAGAAGGTAATGAAACCATTTCTTTCCCAAATGAATGCATCCTTTGCTGCTAAACTTAAAGGCAGTAGGCTAATTGTGGTGACAGTGATTAAATAGGATATTAATTTAGATCCGCGAGTTAATAACACGCCTTAATTTTCATCATTCTAACGCATGCGGGTCTTATTTATATTGTTTTTGTGCATTTGGTGATTAATGTGCTCCTTATTAGTTATTCTATTGGATTTTAACGCCGCTTGAATTTATTACAGAAATTTTCTCCTCTTCCACAGATACAAAAGACTTTCAGAAAATAGCAATTTTTCCATTATCTAAACGTGACTTGCAGGAACCCTTTAACTTAGTAAATCGCTAAAACTAAAATTAGTTGCATATTTTGAATTGTTTCTCTGCTAATTTTTAAGTTTATTTTTGGCAAAAACTGCGGGTGCATTAACAGCAACAACCTTTTAAAACGCAAAAAAAAAAATTTGATGTCCATAACTGTAAACATATTCTGCTAGAAGACTCACAACTCTTCCTATATAAAATATCAGAAAAAATTAATTGAAAATATCTTTTATTTTAAACTTGGAGTATATAAAAGAATAAACAGCGCAAACAATAATAATGATGATAATAATAATAAAAAAAACTTCATTAAATTTAAATTATTATCTAAATTTGTCTTTAATTTAGTGCATAGGCGATGTGAGATAATTATAATAGCTTATAAAAATCAGCTCTTCATCAAATTAAGCTATAAAAATATCAGATACTGTTTAGAAGTAATCAGAGTATAAGTCAATGAGATTACGATAATAGAAGGCTTTAATTAGTACACAGTAAGATTAATAGGATGAGAATATTTTTAAATGTCACATATTGATTTTCGCTAAAGTAAGAACTTAATGAGATATCCGTAAACTGTGTTTACCAATTTTTTATTTTTTGTTTTGATGGACCCCCGACTTCTCACTTTTCAGATATAGAAAAAAAGAAAAAAATTTTTTATTTTTTGTTTTGATGGACCCCCGACTTCTCACTTTTCAGATATAGAAAAAAGAGAAAAATAAATAAAAGCAATTTATTTTCGAACCTAACAATTATTCAAAGTCAGGTTCTCTCGTTTAAGATATATAATAACTGCGTACTTGTTAAGGAAAACGGATCATATTTTAACCAGTTAAACTCGAGATTAAAATCTCCCGGGGTGAACAAATTTGTACTGTAAGACCGTTTTATCTGCCACCACCTGTTTTCAAGGTCAACTGGTGGTCATAAAACAATATTATTTTTCTAGCAGCGGCACAACTCCATTTTCATCCTCAGCATCTACACTCATACACACGCGTTAAGCGTTATCTTGCGCATCTTATCTCCACCGAAAGGTTCGTAGTCGAGCGCAAACTTTTAAACATTGTCATCCAATATACCGGGCGAGTTTATCTAAACGCGCGGAATTTTTGGCCATATTAAGGATAATATCTCTCCGGTACACCTGACCGTTAATAATACTTTAATGCTTAAAGTTCGGAATCGTCCCCGTGGATCAAGGGTCATTAAGAACTTTCTTAATGACCTTTATCCGGTCGGATGGGCGCATTGTGATGCTATAAGGTCTCTCTTCCTATAAGAAACAGAACGCTTAAGACTCTACTAATGATAAATTTAATTTTTTTTACAATTATATGAAGATTTATTCTGTAGAAAATCGATATTGGGAGAAACAGAAAGAGAGAATAAAAAAGAAAAAGAAAAAAAAAAAAAAAAAAAAAAAAAAACAAACACACACACAAAAAAAAAAAAAAAAAAAAAAAAAAAAAAAAGATAAATTAAAGTATGATCTCTTCCAGACAAAATTATTAGGAGCTTAAACAAACTTTACAAAAAGTGTTAGTTTTTGATTAAACGACTTCGGCTTAATTGTTATCTGATCTTACCTTATAATTTACGATGCTTACGCAACGATAAAAATTGCGAAATATAAATACCGAATGATCAATGTTAATTATAAAATTGCCGGGATTATCCGCATTTGTCTTTATTTTTATTTTTCTTCTCGAAATTTTTTCTTCTTAAGTGTGAAATGGATATCGGTAAAAAAGAGAAGTTTTTCTTCATTACGGTGATATTTTTTGACCATTTTTGCTTCATTACTGACGCGGATGAGCATATAAATTTAAGCGCTCTTAATTAAATAAGGAACCTTGCAGGGTCCATCAAAGGAAATTTACTAAGGTAGTTAGTAGCGAGAAGACATGGAAACCCAAGTGAGTGCCCAGAATGAGATTTATATGTAAGGCAACCAAATTTATCACTTAAGTGTAGCAGATAGATTCTTTTTTTTTTTTTAATAGCAAAAATTCCCTATCAAAACGAATCTTAAACTCGATGCATAACTGTGAACTTATTCTTATTATTCTTTTTTTATCTTTTTTTCAGAGGAACAAACAACTCGTCTAACGTTGCAAAGCTTGCGTACGTTAAAATTTGAACTCGTTTCGACACGATTGACAAAATAAATTGTCAAAAAGGTAAGCAATAACCTTTTTTAAAAGCTAAAAATTATTTATTTACTTTATATGGCCTATAAAAATGTGAAATAATCTGATCGAAACACTTCTCAGAAAACTTTTATTGTTTGCTAACTAAGTCATTCAATATTTATGAAGATATCAATTGAGGTTTCAATTGTTCGACGTTAAATGGCGAACAGAAAAAAAAATAAATAAATACTAGAATGGTCCAAAATTCAATTCTCGGCCAACACTTTAAACTGAATAATAGTATTTTTTTTTCGGGGGGAGAATTTTAAGAATACAAAACTGCAAGGTTGATCCTCTTCAAATAGGTTTGAATTAATTCTATTACGTTAGGGAGACGAGAGCTTCCAATCGAATTTTTTTTTTCTTTTTTTTTTGGACCATAGAATAGCCCTCATTCCTCTCTGCACGATATTCGTAAACTTAACAGCCCATTTTCAAAACTCTTTTTTTTTTTTGTGAGTGCGAGAATCGTGTTTTAATCGATTGGAATCTATTCCGGGATGGCATTTTCGAATAGTTTTAAAAACCCCTTTTATATATATACTAGGAAAAGAAACTTTATATAACGTAATTTTCATAACTTGGAGTTTATGGATAGTTTTCCAGTGTATTCTAATTAGGCACGACCGACGGATCGATCATTCCGCTGTCGGAATTTCTTCATTACACACGTTCCGTTTTTGCCTGCCATCAAAAAATACTCGCCGAGAATTAAAATATTTTCGTTAGAGAGATTAAAAAAAAATAATAATAATTCAGAGTTAAAACACGCATTGGGAATCGCACGACTTCGACGACCACATAAATCTGAACGGCTTTAACAACAAGTATAAATATGTAATCGACTAGTGACCATTATCCGATGAGACTAAATTGCATCGCTAATACGATTTTCTCTTCTCTTTCCTGGCTAAACAACTACTTTAAAATATCGCCTCCGCAATTTATTATTATTATTATATATGTATATTTTTTTATTTTATAGTCGGGCAATCAATGTTTCGAGAGTCTCGATTTATTTAAAAGTATTATCAGATCAAATTCTTTATGTTAATGACCTTCATTACTATCTCAAGAAAAGTTTCAATCCAATTATTTGCCAGCTTTTACTAGTTTTAAGACTGCAGGCTGCTTATAAATTGCTAATTCTTTTCCATTCACTCAAGTAGGTCTTTAGTTATTAGTTCTCCTTAAAGCTTTTCTCCTCTCTTTCTCTCTCGTTTATAATTGTTTGACTAAATCATTTGCAACGAATTTGTTACTTGAACTAATCAATATACTTTTCTTTGCAGTTTTCTACAGAATTTATTTCTTAACTTTCTTTATTGCTTCTTATCAATAACAACAACAAACAAACAAAAAAAAACGTGTGTGTGTGGGGATGCATCGATAAACGAAGTTTCTCCACTACTGATATCCTTTAGTATAAATTAATTATTAAGCACTTAAACGAACCTATTTACTTAAAAAGTTATCGAGTCGGGAACATTTAAGAGCAAATAAGAAAGAAAGAAAAAAAAAAAAATGCAGAACGAGTTGTTTAAATCTGGAAAGACTCGTTCGCGTAGCTTTCTGTAAAACAACTTCGCAAAAATCGGCAATAAAAATTCCAGTAATTATCTCAGAACAAAAATAATAACCGAGAATTGAAGGAGTGACTATTAAAATTTCCACGCGATAAATAGTTTTATTGATCTGTACATAAATATTGTTTATTGTAACAAATGAGTTCTGTAAAAAAAAAAAAAAAAATTTAAGGCGAATATCGGGAACATCTCGAGAAAAATGGACACTAGACAGATCGGGAATGCGTTAAACTTTTTTGTTTGCAGTTTTATTTCCGTAAAAAGAAGAATCGGAAATATTCTAGGGACGTCGAAGAAAATGCGAGGTAACATTCTGCAAAACACCAAGTCGGATCAATGAAGGCAAAGAATATGGTCTTTTCCCTCAAGGGACGGCAAATGTTATGACGTCAGTATCGTTAATGCTGATTGTCCTGTATGTTCTTTGTTACCTTATCGAATTTTTTCTTTCTCCTTACTCTATTCCCCATCTACCCTTATAGTAGCTAATGGTCATATGCCGAAGCGTGCCTTCCAATGCTCCTAATCGCGACAACGCCCTTTCGTTGGCGCACGTGTCGTTTGACAATTGCCAATTGACGTCACTTGACTATCCTTCGATCATTTGTCCTTTGATATATATCTTTCGGTTTGAATTTCCAATGCAAAAAAAAAAACTCTGCCAAAAATTACCTCAACTTTTCTCGCCAGCCAGATAGGGTGTATAGACACGTGAACTTCCTGTAGACGGCAGAGCAGGAAGCCGTGGTGTCCAACAAGTGGAGAGCCCCTTTGCAAGACGGTCCCCTTCTTCCCTTGGGAGAGTAATCAGACCGTACCTCGTGGGGACAGAAGTCAACCGTTGCAACTCCTTTGCTTTATGAGTCCAACATCGGCTTCCTGTTTTGACGTCATTTCGAGTCCGTCAATAACACCATTCATGGATACAAACACAAAAAATATCTAGTATCTATCCAACAACAAAAACACCGAAAATAACAAGAGAACGTATCGAGTTAACACCAGTTCAGTATGCCAATTGCACACACAGTAGCATATTCTCTACAAGTTTATCGTAAAATCTAAATTAGTTCTCACAACAAAATTTATTGCAGCAAATGCTAGTACTTTCGATCATTCTAACGGCAAAACACTATTTTTGAACTACCTTCACAATTATTTGTCAGAAAAAAAATTTTACTACCTTCGACTAACTTTACCATATTTGTTGAAAAAACCCTAAACCCTTTCGACAAATTTTATTTACTGGAAAAAAATGAGCAATATCGACTGCTTTACAATATTTGTTGGGGAAAATGTTAGTACTTTCAATTAACTTTATAATATTTGTTGAGAAAATGTTAATTCTTTCGATTACATTCACAGTATTTGTTAGAAAATTGCTAGTACTTTCGACTAACTTTACAATATTTGTTGGGAAAAATCCTAAACCCTTTCGACTAATTTTATTTATTGGAAAAAATCCTAGCAATATCGACTGCTTTACAATATTTATTGGGGAAAATGCTAATACTTTCGACTACATTCACAGTATTCGTTGGAAAAAATTAACCTTTTCGATTAACTTTATTTGTTGGGAAAGATGCTAATATTTTAATTAATTTTACCATATTTTTACAAAAGAAATGCTAGTACTTTCGGTCCAATCCAAAAAATGTTTGCATTAGTTTCAATAATTTCATCTACGAAAGATAAATTTATGTCGTTAACCGGTAAACAAAAATGACAATTTCGACAATTAAAGAAACAAAATAACAATGCATCATTTTTAAAATTGTTTAGAGGATATTATATTTTTATATAATAACGATAATAATACGAAAGAGAGAGAGAGAAACCTTTGGATATGTATTATTAAAGGGGAAATTGCAATTATCCCAAAGCGCAATTCTTAATAAGCAGTTGCGCTTCCCTCCGAATGCCAAAACTAAATTTATCGAAATATTATCCATCAAGTCTGGGCGAAACAACTGCAAAACTTAAAAAGTCCGACTGTGTGTCACGAAATAGAACAATCAAAAATCTCATTCAATACATTTCTAAAGAGCAGGGATATAATAATGGGGGAATATGTATCACATTCATTAGTTAACGAAACGGGAATTTTATATACCGTGCACCCCTTAATTCAATATCTGACAAATGCCAGTTGCGGGCAATATGACGTCATTGTATAAAGTCCAATCACAAACGCTAATAATCACATGTTTTATCTTGGTACCGCTAATGGAAGACACTGATGGATGTTAGGACATCCTAATGGTCTTCAGCCAGCTTTGTAACAATGCGCAGTTATCTGCTTTCATGGATGTGTTCGTTTGGCTGCCCCCTCGCTTCACTACGTTATTTGGTCTAGTTCTCTCGTATAAATTGTAAAAGTATTAAACTGTACCTATTTAATACCCGCTAATAAAAGTCCCGGATAAAATAATAGTAAATCCAAGATACGCAATGTCCGGGGCAATTTATTATTTCTATAACGCTACCCTTCCGAATTGAATTACTTTTCAAATATTTATTTTATTTTTTTTTTGTTCTTTATATTTCCCTCCTGCTATAAAATGTCACTACGGCATACAATACTTTCGGATGATTTGGCTGCCAGTGCGGTTGACACTTTTCTAAAATGTCCTTCTTACTGTACACACACACACATACGCTCTTGCATAGCAGCGCTATTCTCCGAAACTAGTTTAAAAAATTGTTATAGTTTTGCAAACTTGAAACAAACTTGTTACTCAGGATTTCTATCCAACAGACCTACTAAAAAAGAAAAGAGAGGAAAAATAAAAAGTAGCAAATCGAATGACGAAAGTTAAAATCCATCCATCTTTCTTGTTGGTCACACAAATGAACAAATTTTAGATCAATGGGGTCAATCGCCGCGTAAAAATCCGGGAGGTTGTCCCCTATTGATCATTTTATTTGGTGACAATTCTGCGTTTGGTTGTAAAAGTTTTAACCCCTGCTACCGAGAGAGTTATATATTTTACGACCTCGTAATTATAAAAGGAACTAAATTATAGTTATTATAGATACTCGCGTTTGCGGTATACAAGTTTAGCTCGGCTAATAAAAGATGGAAGACTAAATTATGATTTACTCTGCGTTAAAAATTAAAAATAAAAACGTGGAAAAAAATATTAAGTTACGGTATATTGCATCCGGAAGATCTGCGTGTGGTTTGATGCGAATCGATTTTGACCGTTCTGTCACAATATCGCACTAGAGCAGCAATTATAATTTATATTTATTTTATTCGATGGGATAAATTCGCATTTGACGCTCTACTGCCTTTACTCGGTGCCAATCGAGTGATTAAAAGTCATAATTCAATCCTTTTGGTGGAGAATCAGCAAACAATGAGGGCCATCTGTGCCCAACCATTCTATTCTCGTCTTTCTTAACAATGCATCACGGCTCGTTATTAGGAAGGGCACCGAAATGATCAAGTGGAGGATTAGGGGCGAGAAGACAAACCAACCCTGGGGTCAATCGACGACTAACTCTCTGCCCATAATTAACCACCGGGTTTGTAACTTGGCCTTGTTGCTATGTCCAGCGGAGTCGACCGGTTTCGGTTCCCCCTCCCTGGTTTCATTGTACCGCTGTTTCTGGGTCAAGTGGAACAGTCCGGAGCCTTCGCTGACAACTTCCTCATTGTCTGAATCACGTGATTGTCATTATAACTCTTCAGGTTTGAGCCACTGAATAAATAACAATATGACCGAAGAAACCAAACGAGTAAAACGGTTCGAAACCCATAAGAAAAACAAGGATTTCATGTAGCAGAGTAACGTGAAACCCGGGGCGAGTGAACACAGCCCGATGTCCTAATAGCAGACAATACCGACCCGACATCCGGGAAACAGACTGGGCAGGAGGATCACTTCCGCTAGTCAATGCCAAACTGAATCGAGTCAGAGAAGATGGACTGGACCTATTTCGTGATGTCACGATTGCTAGATCTGGAATTTAGAACGTGACGACCGAGAGCGGGGATTCTACTAAACCAAAAGGTACTTACTTTCCCGCCTGAAATGACCTAAATATGTCGACCCGACTGACTACTCAGAAATGACCACGCGAAGATTACTATTATTTTTTTTAAATAAACACACACACATTTACACTACGCAAATATTAAAAAAATAAACTTACAATAAGGATTTAAATTTACAAAAAAATGCATTATATATATAAACTCCTTTAAAATTAAAATCAGTGAACGGTTCCCCGAAACAACACGATTTTTCTAACCTGACATGTGGATTTTCAAAATCGAATTCTCATAAATTTTAAAATCCCATCATCATTTTCTTTCTCTGAGATCTCAAGGTCACACAGGATACAATATATATATATATTTTTTCACTGTCTCGCTACTGGGCTACCGAATCCATAGAGTCCAATAAGGTATATAGTTAATCCTACAGTATTGTTCCTACGTTAAGCTCTAACCGATCCATATGCGATAATTGTCGTGTAGTTCAGTAATAATTCCGAAAATAATTTTACTGTGACAATAAATAAGAGTTATAAATAACGTTTCTAGGCCATTGTCATACAATATCTCTCTTAACTCATACAATGCCGGTCGTTATTCAATAAGTTGCATAAGCTTTACCAACGTTTTCGGCATGACATTATATACTGTATAAAAGTTGGTATAAATTGTAGTTTATGATACGAGAGCTGATGTGTCTGCAACACTAAACGGTATTTTGCTGGCTATTTTCATAACACACACACACACATACACACAAGGAAGCTCTGATCTCGGCTCTAACCTATCACAAGGCACAATCTCATTTATCATCGGCCCGTCCGTGCCCCACCTCCCTGCACGCCGAACTAACAATACAGAGTTAGCCTTACCTTTGGGTGTGCCCGCTTCGGAAAAGCCACTTTTGGATCAATCTGCGTGAAAGACAAAAAAAAAAAAAAAAAAAAGGGAAAGAAAAAAAAAAAAAAAAAAAAAAAAAAAAAAAAAAAAAAAAAAAAAAAAAAAAAAGAAAGGGAAAGTATAAGCAGTAGTACAAAAAAAGTAAAATACAGAACAATAGAAAAACGCGTAAAAGATAAATAAAAAATAAATACTAAGTGTGTTACTCCACACGCGTTATCAATTACGGACGTGCGCGATAAGAAAGATAAATAATTTAAAAACTGTATATATAAATATATATATATATATATAAAGATACATGTATATAGATATGAGATAGAAACTTACCTTTTTTCCGTCTAATTCGTGTGGACCATTGGCTAATACTTTATCTACACTAGATGGTTCAGCAAAGGTGACAAATCCAAAACCTCTGCAAGGATAGACAGAAGCGTAGGTAAACATTGCCCAGTTTCCTATTTCCACATACACAGCACAAAGACTACGTAGGAAGCCGGGACTACACGGAGGTGGCCAGGCACAGACTAGAAGCCTAAGGAAATGTCATTCGCTCTTAAATCTAAGACGAGGCGAAAGGGAGGGTGGAAATCGGGGATGAGAGAAGAGGGGGGTAGACAGTGTGAGAGAGGAGGCCAGATGCCGACGGGAGAGCAGTCTAGAGAGAGAGTCGATTCCGTTGTATGCGGAAGTTAGCGGCGAGAGGGATCAATGCGTACCCAGCCAACTCAACTGCAGACCCGGCTGCCAGCTACCGGCTAAGCCTAACTGCATCTCACCTACCTAGATCGTCTAGTGGTCGGATCCTTCATAACCATAACTTCTGTAATGTCGCCGAATTTGCTAAAGTAGTCTCTAAGGCCCTCTGCAAGAGAAGACAATGGAAACTGGGGTTTTGCTCAGCATTACCCGTTTATTTAAACGGCAAATACCCATACATATAATACGCACAGTGGCGTACGTAACGTTTACGCACGCCCGCCAATCAAATTAAGTAAAAAAAAAAAACAAAAAAAAAAAGAAAACAAGGCCAGACTCACCTGGTGCAGTTTGCCAACTAAGACCTCCTATGAACATCTTCCTGTAAGAGATAAGGAGATACAACGTTAGCAGTCTCCTTTCACCAACACAACAGCGTCTGCTGCAATCAGCCACCGACAGCTAGCACACAACACACACAAACGAGTGCCTCGGCACAACACAATGGCATAAACCTACCCGGGATCGTGCGAGATATCATTTGGACTTGGGATGCTATTCTGTTGATTCTCCGATTCCATAGTAATACTACAAAATACAACTTAGTCACTACCAACTACGACTAAGGAACAGCGACGTAGAGCCCTGCACGTGGCTTCTGAATAACACTAAAACTGCAGCCTAAGACTATTGGACCATTGTGAGTAGGTACAGTGAACACGTCAGGCCAAAAGGCATAGCGCCATGATTGGCAGCCACCCGCGCCGCTCCCATTGGATGCCGTAGTGACGCACGCGCTTGACATCACTCGGCCATGACGTCATCGGGATAGAGCTCAGACCGGTCACGCCTTCGCGCGATGCCAGCTCTCCCCTGCGACGGAAACTTGGAATCGGGGCCTTGTGTCCTGCTACGTTTCGCCGCGAATTGCTCCTTATGCCAATGTGCTGCCGGACCTCCAAACATGACAAAGGTGAGCTTTCTAGGGATCGCTTCCTATAACACTCCTACAAACTTTAGCTTTCCTTTCATTGATCATCCCCACCAGCGATATCTGCGCCGTAATCATTTTAAATTTAGACCGAGAACAAATGGCGCAATTCAACGCTTTTTTATGAATGAAATCATGTGCACGGCTTTAACCTCCATCATTAATTCTGCACAAAGGATGGATGACATTATGTCAATCACTTGTGTGATCGGTCGGAGATGAAACTTCCGTTTACACCATCACATGACTTCATTATCCAATTGTAGCTTCATATTGCAGCTGTCCCTGCAATCCCGTAATAAACTTTTTTTTTTCTTCTTTTTTTTTTACGCTACTTTCAGGAATCTTCCACGGATTTTTATATCTCATTTTCTTTTCTAACATTTTCTAGCTTTTAAATCTTGACAGCGCTGTTGTAAATAATTAACGGCGCATGACTTTTCTTTCTTCGGACGAGAAATTTGTTTCGACACATAATCTACCGTAATTATTTAATATTTTACTTCCAGGACGAATTAAAATTTAAAATTAAGATCATTCGATCCTCACAGTAATTTTCTCCTCCATTTAAAATTATAAGTTTTCCCGCATAAAAATGAGATTTTCAGAGAGTTTTTTTTTTTTATTTTGTTTGCAAAAATATCCATCTCGTTTCCGATCCTAAAAAAGACGCATTAATCATTTTATAGAATTTATATTTTGTTTTTTTTTTTAAATTTTATAAAAAAAATAAGTATAAAAAAAATATATATATAAGATACAGCAATTCCGATCTTAAAAAAAATAAGTATAAAAAAAATATATATATAAGATACAGCAACAAGCTGAGTGTTGCTAGGACTTCTATGGCACGCTCGAATGATGCATCAAAATTCGATGAGTGTGCAGATTTGCATTGGTGCATTCCATCGTATGGGTGTTGTGTTACATCTGACGTTTAAAGTTAGAATTTCAAAAGATTTTTCTCTTTTCCTACTCTGATTAAAAGGTACAAAGCGTGCAAATGTCTCTCCTGTATATAATAAATGACCCTGACTAATGTCATTTGCTATTTTAGAATCTAGAAACTTTAATTACACTCATGAAAGAAGCAAAAAAAAAGTGGAAGTAAAAAAAATTGGATATATTTTATTTACAAAAAAAAAAATGAATATATATATATAAACTTATATTTATTTTTTTATAATTTCGATAATTAAAATTAAAATTCTATATAAATTTAAGAGGAGAAAACGTTTCGGTAGAAAGTGTGCAACAAAACTGATTGCATCATGTCCACTGGAGTAAAGATAATGGAGAGGAACAACTTAACGAAGCTACTTAAACGTTGCCGATCAAGGAAAAGTCACGATATCCACTCTCCATATTTATGTACGTCTAATTTTGCATAGCACAGCTAAGGTGGGGCTTAAAAGGTAATTTATAGTAAAGATCAAACGGGGAAAGAAGAAAATGAGTGACATAAATAAAACAGGTAGTTTATGTCTTACCTAAGACATTCTTTAATCTAATCTATAAGTTGTAATTTCTAGCAAGGAGCAGAGTCCATTCTTTCGTTTTCCTGTAACAATTTCGGACGAGAGAGTTATTGCATGCTTAAAATAATGAATTGAGTTATTTTTGTTGTTACTCCGAGAATTTTTATGACCAAACCGAGCATTCTTACCTGTTGGAATTACTGTTCGGAAATTACTATTGTTGTTGTCGTTGCCGTGGGTTTCGACTTACTTTTCTTCTTAATTAACTTTGTTATCGCGGTAATTAGTACGTTTTCAACGACAAATTAGTAAATTATGCATAATCAGCTAACGTTTTACTTAGAATCGTCTTTCGCTTACGAACAGTAAATTAATTCGCGAATTTTTAAGCATTTCGGTTAGTTAACGTTATTAAAACATAAACGGGACGTACAAAAATAAAGCACTTCATTAAATTTTAACAATAATAATAATAATAATAATAATAATAAACATCCAAAACTAATTGAACCGTGTCGATAATAATATAAACAAACTTTTAATGAGGAAAAATTAACATCACGCATTAAAAAAAAATCATATATTTTGATCGAATATCAGAGCGGGTTTTAACTTCATACATAATTAGCGACCGGTTAGCGATTATCTTTAATTTTAATAAACATATTTATGCACATACAGAATTAATATAAATTTAATTAAAATTTGTCAATCTAAACTGTAAATTTGCATTCGTCATTATGGCCCTGATTAAATGTCTAATGATGCGAGGGCGTTACAGAAAGTGACTTTTACACGGCATGCAAAACAAAATTTATTTCTTTTTTTTTGTTTTGATCTACAAATCTATCGATCACTTGATCAAACTACAGCAGAGTTAGGATATATATTATATATATATAAAAGCAGCGAATAAAATCAATGAATGGACATTTATAACAGAGATCTATCATACATTTCGATCGTTTTAACGATTATGTCAGACTGTTTTAGAGACACCACTTACGCTTTTCGGACTTTTTCTTAGCGCCATCTATCGCTGGGAGAAGGATCTAATTTTTCTTTCACCCCTTTACGGTCCCGTTTTTTTTTTTTTGCAAAATTATTCCCGCGACTAGTTTGCAGAGTCGCAACCGACACGTCAAAAATACGACATAATTAAGCGCGCATCGTCCGAACAACCGATGAAGTTCCGTAAAACGTTCGATTTCTGTTTAGCCGGCGGCGTTAAACGTCACGAGAGCGAGTCACGATTAACGTGAGTTATAACGAAACCCGATTAACCGAACAGATGTCGAATTAACCGGATAATTGCTAAAGATTGATTGGCATTTCGACATTTAGCTATCGTTTCCAGGATTGATTGCGCTGCGAAGAATTATTAAATTAATCGTCTGAAACGTTGTTTACTTTTTTGTTCCGTGCAAGTTTTTTATTTCTTTTTTTTTGCTGTTGTTGTTGCAAGATTAATTTGTTTTGTCGAGTTTTCGAGTTGTTAACAGTTAGAAGAGTGAGATGGAGAGATGTAAATTGGTAGCAAATGAGGACCAACTTTTATAGCTACCAGTGTAGGAAAAAACAAATGATAGTAATAATAATAATAAAATAGTTGATGTCAGCGATTCTGCTGAGGTAGAAGAGATAATGATTGCTGAATGGCTTCATGTGGGAGGTGCTGGATGAGTCATTCTTGCACGTTGCACATGGTAACCCAAGTCTACCAAACAAATATAGAAGACTAAGATTGTTTGAGATGGAATATCTGTTAAGCTTTCCTATTCAACAATCTCTCAAGCATCTGCGAACTATTTATATCAATCTGTCTAACATCGTGTTGTTTATAAATTACTCACTCTACATTTTTTTTTTTTTTTTTTTTATTTTTTTTTTTTTTTTTTTTTTTTTTTTTTTTTTTTTTTTTTTTTTTTTTTTTTTTACATTTTATCTAACTTCAGTTTTGATTTTCGTAACTGATAATCGCGCACATAAAAATTTTCTTCCTCTGCCGACTTTTGTAAAAGATGAAAAATTTTATTTAATAAAACAATTTTTTCGGGGGACTCGAAATCGAAACGATCGCCCCCAATCCGCAGCGCCATCTGTTGATATAGTTAAGAATTAAACTGCGCAGGTGGATTATATTAAACCGATCTAACTTTGAAACTTAGGTGGCGCGAGTTGTATCATCTGTTACGCCATCAGAAGCCACCGCCCATCCCATAAGGCTAAGTCGAACTTTTTAAGTTAACGTTAACGGGTACGCGTGTAACTTTTTATAAAACTACTCGTATCACTTCTGTATTCACGTAAGTTTCGCTGGCTTTTCGAAGTGAAACTTCGTTACTGTACTGTTTTAATTAACTCCAGATTAAACAATTTACAAGTACGAAAAAATAAAAAAAAATGGAGTCGAAAAGCGTACAACAGTTCGCGGCGATCATGTTGAAAAAAAAAACCTATAAAGCTATCCATCAACTTCTAAGAATAGGCAAGCAATATCATGACATGAACATGTCCTGCGCATGACGTAATCAATTAAATTGGAAAGACCACAAAATCGATACCTGTATAAATAGGCTTTTAATTTGTGGTAGAAGAAGCGAGAGATGAAATATGAATTTCTTCAAAGTATCCACACTTGTCGATATATATATATATATAAACTTACATTAATTTTTTACCAGTTTGACCGCGTAGTTGCTTGAAAAATTACACGACTATCACTTCGCTGCTTGGAAATTTTACATGTAAAACTCGCAATTATACTTGCAACAGTGAAAATATGAAAAAAATGAGCATTCTGAGGATTACGCATTTATGCAATGAAGTAACAACTGTATAATTACATTCGTTTATATTTAATAAACTAATTGATACACGCCATCCATATAGTTATCACGGCCAACAATTATATAAGTAGATACTAAAAATGACTGTTTAACCAAAACAGTCATTTAGAACAGTCATAATAACAACGCTGAATCACACTGATACCATTACTTATAATTAATTGTGTAACCGAAAATAATCAATTTTTGCATTTATATATATTATAAAGTGGTAGCTTGGAGGCAATCTGTGTAACTGCTGTATATTTAGATATCGTAATCGTATAGATGATGTCAGATAGCATCACACTGATGTTCGCACCTACAGATATCTGACCGAATTGCATCTGCAACACTGCTATATTTAGATATCACGCCGAACAGTGACATAAACATCATACTAACTCACACCACTGCATAAATATCGCTAGCACATATCTATAGCAGACATTCTGTAGTTTTCGCAATGCAGTTTGTGTATGGTACAATCTATATTTTTCGCACTATAGTTTCGGTAGGGCACAATCTATATTATTCAAACTATATTTTGTGAAAGGCACAATTTATATTTTTGCTCTGCAGTTTGTGTAGGGCATAATCTATATTATTCACACTATAGTTTCTGTAGGGCACAATTTATATTTTTGCTCTGCAGTTTGTGTAGGGCATAATCTATATTATTCACACTATAGTTTTTATAGGATACAATCTAGATTTTTCGCAATATAGTTTGTGTAGGGTACAATTTATATTTTTTTCTCTGCAGTTTGTAAGGGCACAACTATATTTTTCGTACTACAGCTTATGTAGGGAGGGCCCAACTATATTTTTCCACTACAGCTTGTGTAGGGCACAATCTATGTTTTTCGCACTACAGTTTGTTTAGGGCAGAATCTATATTTTATATTTTTGCTCTGCAGTTTGTGTAGGGCATAATCTATATTATTCACACTATAGTTTCTGTAGGGCACAATTTATATTTTTGCTCTGCAGTTTGTGTAGGGCATAATCTATATTATTCACACTATAGTTTTTATAGGATACAATCTAGATTTTTCGCAATATAGTTTGTGTAGGGTACAATTTATATTTTTTTCTCTGCAGTTTGTAAGGGCACAACTATATTTTTCGTACTACAGCTTATGTAGGGAGGGCCCAACTATATTTTTCCATTACAGCTTGTGTAGGGCACAATCTATGTTTTTCGCACTACAGTTTGTGTAGGGCAGAATCTATATTTTTCGCACTATAGTTTGTGTAGGGCACAACTATTTTTTTCGCACTATAGTTTGTGAAGGGTACAACTATTTTTTTCGCACAACAGTTTGTGTACATCAAAATCTATATTTATGTTACTAAATCTATAATTTTTCGTACTATACTTTGTATAGAGCACCATCTATATTTTCCACTATTGTCCGTGTTATTCAATCTACATTTTTCTCACAATTCGCGAGGATTTAATTAATTAAAAATTTTTCATTATTCGAGAATTATAAGAAACATATACAAGATTAGAAAAAGTCGCTTACCTAAGCTGAATTACGTTCTAATTACTATTTAAAATCACTTTTTTTCCCTTCTTCTTCTTCTTGTCATAAAGAGCGAAAATGCAAAATCAATATTACAGATGGCGATTATACATATATATATATATATATATACCTATACATATACAGGTTTAAAAATTTTTGTGACTATAAAAAGAGATAGGAAACAGTAGAAGAACAAATAAACGACTTAATCAAAATCGTATTTGTAGAGGTTGTACTGTATATGGAAGTAGAGTAAAAAGAGAACAGAGAGTATCATTCATTAGCGAGAGAAAATTAACAACCATTAAAAACAAAGAAAAGATTTGTGCCGTTAATAAACAGTTGATTAAATGTGTACTCTTACACAGTTCGGTTTTAGAAGCGAATATAAACTCGATATATCGTTTGTCGGTACGGATAATAAATGACCTATTATTATTATTATATTCGCTACTGCAGATAGTGTCAAGCTGGTAAAATTAAAACATTATTTTATTCCGTAACAATGAGGTTATTGATGCAACTTATCGCATTACCAACATTGCTAGCGACGTAACCGACTTACCTGCAACTACGACCAGATTTTAACTGACCAAAGAGCAGTTATTTTTTTTTTGTTTGTTTGTTTTTAAGCAAATTTTATCAATTGTAAAAATGTAAAGGAAGAATGGAAATGCTGTTATCATAATTTTATTCCTTTTTTTTCCTATTTTTTTTTTATCCTTGTTAGAATTTGATTTCATTCTGTTTACATTCGTAATAACAGGGGAGTTTGCTTCAAAAGATGAACGAATGAGAAAAGCGTGGAATTTTGTGATGAAATTACATTCAACGTCACATCTTGTTTAGGCCAAAACACGAAAAAAAGGGGGAGGAAGAAGAAGACAATATGAAGTGTATTGGTTTTCCAATTCCGTTTCTGCAAATGATTGGAAGATTTGTCTTTGTGTGCGTTACACATAGGCGAATGTATATAACGCAATCTGCATCAGCGAAATTAACTCCCATTTTTATTTTTTTTGTTTTCTTCTGATCGAGACTTAATACCCATTCTTACGTAACGATTTTTATATTAAAACGTCAATTATTGCCGTAATCACCTTAAGACCGTCTCCTTTTCATCAGTTAAGAATGGCGGATGACGAACTTTATCTTTCACTTCGCATATTTCTGATTTAGGATAACGGCGATAACAGGCAAAGGCACGAAGAAAAGTAGCAGAGAAAGCAAAAAATTCTCTTAACTATCTATAGTTATGAGACAGGTTAGATATACACACAAAAAAGTCGTGTTAAATACACACACGTATCATCAAACTAATTTAAAAATCTATTTAGTTTTTTTTTTGGATAATAAATTCACAGCATTATGTAGTTAAGTGCAAGTCACCGCACAATCAGTCCGTTGGTCACGTATTGCACAAAAGGAGGGGTTAAAGTTCGCACGGGTCGAAGTGATGTCAAACCGGAGAATTTATTTACGCTGCAAACAAAAAAAGAAAAAAAATTCGGGTTGAAAAATAACCTCTTCCAATTGTTCGTCCTTCTTTAGGGTCGAAGTGATGTCAAACCGGAGAATTTATTTACGCTGCAAACAAAAAAAGAAAAAAAAATGCGGGTTGAAAAATAACCTCTTCCAATTGTTCGTCCTTCTTTAAAAACAGGTGAAAGTCTACCGTATAACAGTATACATAAATTATCAAACTTCTTAAAAAGATGGAGCGAGAATTAGTATAAAGAAGGCCGAGTCGATATTTTTAATAGGACATAAAATTTACAAGTTTTGCATATTCTGCGAGAGGTGGGTGTGAAAGGATTTTTTTAATCAAGGAGCGAAATTTTTGATACTCTACTTATTTCCATCTAAATGTTTCAATTAAGGCTCAAAGCTTAAATGAGAGCGGCTAAATGCTGAATAGTGAAAAGGTTCCATTGAAAACTTTGCTGATATTAAATTTAATCGAGGTACATTTAAGTATAATATTGTAGCGACTGCATTGATGTCTTGGAGATCCAATTTGGCTGAGAACTATCTATCTATACACGGTCCTAATGACTTATCAACGGTGGTCGCGATAGCTGCAATGATAGATTATGTCTGCCTGTCTTCTTGTGCACCAGAAACAATGGGAAGAGGACATTAATGGAAGCCTCATCGTTACACAGCACACAGTCAATGTAAAGTCATGAGCTCAATTCATGACTTTACCGCATCCTATATTTCACTGTCAGTCGAGCACCACCCCCTAAGCCCTCCTATAGGTGAAGGTGTGGTTTGATATCTTGTCGTCACTTTTCTCATGATATTTGGCTTTAATTGAAGTGTTATTTAAGTTATGTTTCTTTTGGAAGTGTAAGAATGTAATTTGGTTTATCGTGCAAATCGTGTGATTAATACTCTCTCAGATAAATGCTCTTCTTGTCCCATAAGCAGGTTTATGACACGGAATAATAAATTTCTCTGCAATATTTCTTGAAAATTAGTATTCTTGGATTATAAACGTGACAAGAGGCTAATATTTCTATTTTATATTACACACGACCTTTTACTAATGTCCGACTCGCCTGGAGTTAACCAAGGATTGACCATTATTCAGTTCCACTCAGATTTATAACGCTTTCCCCGTAAGTCGCCATTTTTATGCGGATTAATACGCTAACAAAGGGGAAATTAATAAGTTCTGGCGATTCTAAACGTTCCATTTATTTAAAGAAAAGAAAAAAATGGCGTAACTGCATTTCGCAACATCAGTTTCGGTGCTTATCTTTATACTTAAAGTATCTTTACTGTACTAATAAATATTCAGAATTAATTGTGCACAGTAGATCGTGGAGGAGGAGGAAAGGAAGGAAAAAAAGAGCAGATACATTATGCAATCTTATAAATAAGGAAACAGGGAATATAAAAAAAGGAGCAGTGGAGACTGGCGGATGCGATCTTCTCTTGATTGACTCATCTGTTAGCAATTGGAATGTTTTTTATCGCTGTTTGTTAAACATCCCAATGTCGTCGAAATGTTTCACGGTATCATAATTTTCTTGGAGTGTTTTATGATTCTCGTTCTACTTTTATGGCTGTTTTATGACGCGACTTTGTTAATGACAGCCACTGTCGTCTGATTTTGTAATTTTCCTACGTATGCTTTCTACTTAGAATAGGGACATGTTGAAGTGAAAAGTCTCTGTGAGCAGTTGTGGATAATAGTTGATACTCTTTTTTTATTGCACTTCACCAAAAAGAGACTTCTCTTTGATTGCAACCTTTTTAACTTCCCAACAAAATAACCTCTTACTTTATAGATAAATCTAAACGATTGTTCGTTAGATTTTTTTTTCTTTCTTTTAAACACGTGTTATATATAAACACACACATACACACATATATATATATTGACCTAAATCAGAAAAAAATATTATGGATAAAATAAAACTGGATATTTACGAAATTAGTTTTGAAAGTTTAAACTAAATTGTAAAAGATCTTTCATTTTAAACGATGGAGGCACAAAATGGTTTGTCATTTCTGACGCTACGTCGATATCTCATCATTTTAAAAGTTAGATCTAATGTTTTTAATCGAGTAGATTGACTACAATCTTTTTGGAAAAATAATCGAAACTGTTCTCTTCCACCCCCGCTTTTCTGTAATTTTACAGTAAACATCGCGCAAAACGGTTTTTCCTTTTTCTTTTATATATAACTTTTCAAAATTCGATTTTTCTCAAGTCATTTCACAGTAAGAAATTGGTTTCTAAATTTTATATCAACTTTATAATTAAAATAAATGGATTTTCTAAGGAGTTTATTGTTTTTTTTTTTCGCAAATCGATTTCTATATAGGTTGTAATGGTGATTAATGACGTTGACGTCATCATTCCTACATTTTCCTGACGGCTTTAACCGGTTAAACTGTCCTCCTTTTTATGCTAAAATTTAATTAATTAATCGAATAATTTACAAAATTTCCAAACTGTTGCATGCGACGAGAGTGATCGAATGGAAAAATGATTTCGGTTAATTGTCATAAAGTGTCGAGCAACTCTTCACCACGAAAAGATGCAAAAGTTGTATCGAGAAGATACGCAGTTAGAGCAATGCACAAAAGGCATTTTTCGATCTACATGATAATAATCTTTGTGATTTGCATATTAATTTACAAGTGGTACGGCTACAGAAAAAATTGGCTGAAGGCTGCAACAAGCTAGCAACTTTCAAAAAAAAATATATATATATAAAAAAATGAGTTTTCAATGTTACGTCTTTGCTATAAATGCCTGAAAAATGGAATTTTGGCTTCTGCACGAGTTGATAGTAGCAAATTTTAACAATGCAGTCCTGTATTGTTAATGATGCGACTGCTAGTTGGACCAAATGTGAGCATCGACGCGAAGCCGACAAAAGTAATCATAAAAGCCGAAACCTGGATGAATACGAAGGAATTTCTTAGTCTGGAAATAGTAAGTGTTATTTATCTTCATTCGTTCAGTTATGCTGCAATTGCTGCAGTTATTTCTTACAGGAAGAAATTTTTTTCTCCTCTTTTTTCCTCCTTTTTTCTTTCCCTGTCTGTATGGCCATTGAGACTTGTCAACCCGCTCGTTCCAAGAATATTTGGTTCACTCACAGACAAGAAGGAAAAAAAAGGGAAGCAGTTAAAAAAAAAAAAGAACACAAGTAAATGGCTGGCCAAAAATAGGACATAACTGCAGATAGAAACGCCAGACACACAAATATACATAAGTTGGAGTTAATTCTGACTACTGAAGATAATCCTTCTGAACTCTATTCCCAACTCTCTTTAATGGAAGAAGAAAAAAAAACGAAAATTCGCTGAATTATGCCGCAGTTGAATGTTTATTTTGTTTGAAAAATGCTTAAATCTCTCTTTCTCTCTAGGACAGAGCTAAGTTTCGGATAGTCTTTTGAAATTTTTGTAAAAGTTCCAATATTTTTCTTCACTTTTCTCTTCCTTTTTTTCGGTTAGAATTTTTAAACTTTTTGAAATCTGTCAATTCATTCTATTTATAAATAAAAAAAAAAATCAATTCTGTTTGTGCAACCATTATTATTAATAATATTATTTTAGCATCGGTTAAAAATAAGATTTTAACTCTTTCTAACGAAAATTAATTAAAGTTACCTTAAAAGAAAAAAATATATATTTATAGATAAGAAAAGAAAGAGAGCGGAAAACTTGCAACAGTTTTTTTTTTTCTTGACTTAAGGCACAGAGACAGAGAGAGAAAATAAAGAAACATCGTAATATAAAGTTATATATATATATAGATAGATAGATATATATAAAAAGATATTTGGAAAGATATTGTAGCATATTTAGAGAAAGGGAAATGTTTTATGAAACAGCAGGAAATATTGCAAAAACATTCCTATAAGAGTTTTGAAACAAGAAAAATATAACTCCGTAAACAATATAGGAAAAGATGAAAGCTTCAAGAAGAATCAGAGAAATGCATTATACTAGATTTCCAAATAAAATATCGACAAAACACGGTTTCAGTAAAGGGAATGTGACGATCGGAAATTTAATTATTTTCCCTCATTTTTAACGATTTATGTCTGGCATGAACGAAAACCATAATTTCCTTCTCCCCAGAATATTTACTTCTGTAAATAAACTGCTTATTCTGTTTCTTTGTGTGTAGCAACTTGAGTTTGTATCAGGATACTATTCAGAATTTATCCAGCATCGAAAGTTTATTTTTGGAATAATCTCATCTCTGTGTGTGCATCCGTGTTTTCCTTCAAGATATAATCTGCATAGTTTTTTTTTTTCCTGTTTTCTTATTTTGGTTCGTTAATGGAATGCCAGGAGCAACACTTTCGATGTTTCCTTAGAAACGTCTTTATGTGTCTGTATTATATATATATATAAATATATATATTTTTTAATCATAGTTACATAAATCACGAGACTCTTTCGGATTCATCTTACGCAATGGCAATTTGATTATGCGTAACTCTAGAAAGAAAACAATCAGGTGATTCGTGCGCTAGATAAAATTACTTTAAAAAGAAGAAGAAGAGTAGCACATTAAGAAATCATCATAAAAATCGCCTGTATATTTTATACTTTAAGAGAGAATTTAAACAGTTTAAAACCCATATACGTCTCTTGTAATTAAATTACAAATTCTGAGCGCTGTAAAATAAATATTCATTCAGGGATGGAAAAAAATGGCGAGCACATACACCACACACATGCACAGAAAAAAAAGAGGAAGCAATCATCTGAAGAACAACTTGCTGGTGATTAATCTGAAGTTCTCTCCTTCAGTAAAACCAATAAACCACCAGCATTTGGGAAGAAAGTTTACGATTCCGACTGACTTATCCAAAAACTGTTCTTGGTGCAAACAGTAAAGTTTACGACGAGACTTTTTCTACTATTTATCACATAGATAAATTATTTATGATGTGGTTGACACAACGTTACCCAACAGCCAGTTACTCTGCGAGCTGCGATAACAAGACATAATTGTAACCAAAGTGGCGAACTGAGAGATAAGTCTTGCACTTTTTTGTTTTCTACTTTATCCTCTTTCTCCTATTTATAGCTGCACAAGAGTTTACACAACGTTATTAAAACTACTATCCCTTATTTACAGGTTCACCGGGATTGTTTTTGTTACCCAGTAAGTGATTGAAATAGTTATTTGGATAAGAAAACACTTCATTACCATCAATAAGCCACTTTAATATATTATTATTAATACATATAGAAGCCAATATTGCTGCATATTGCAAATTTACCATTAAAGACCGTCGAGAAGTTTTGCAGAAATTTCTTGTGGAAAATAAATTTTTCGCTGAAATCCTTTTACCTTTTTTTTTATTAAAAGAAAAAAAAAATATAAAGAGGCAAGTTATATATGAGATAAAAAAGAAAATACCGTCAGACTGCATTTTATTTGTATTTTTTGTGGGATAAAAAAAGATGTCAGCTTATAAACAAGAAGCACTTAAAAGGACTTATAGCCATTTCGATATTAATCCGATATAAAGGCCGAAATGTTGATCTTTAATTTTTCCAGATAAATCGAGAAACGTTGTGCAAATTTCATCAGAATTTCTCCAAACGATCGAACACATTAAAGTAACTGAAGGTCGCATATCAATCGTCTCCCTTCCGTTCGGTAAACGTGTAAGAATAAAAATGAAGCAAAGAAAAAAAAAAAGAAAAGAAGGGGGAAATCGAAGTACCAAGAAAGAATGTCCTTCTATTTTCTTTAAAAATTGACGTGTCAGTATTCCTTAAAATCTCCTAAAGGCATGACATCTTCTGATTTTTCCGTCATTTCAGAATCTGTTCTAAAGAATACTTAATGTACGAGACGGTATTGATTGTGTATGATGTTAATATGTTGGAAGATGAAAGGACATAGGAACGAGCCTGCAGCACTTCTGTCACCCAGCGTAAGTCACAATATATCATTACATACACTCCAATAACAGGACATCACAGTGACATTTCCCCTGTGACAATGTTTGACAAATGTACACTTTCTAGACAGGGAACTTCCGACATTATTTTTCGTTCTACAGAAACAACTTTCCTCTCTCGCTTTGTATTTCTTCGCGTGTTATGCTTGCATTTGTTTTTTCCTGCGCTTGCTTGCCTAAGATTACATACGAGTAAACTGGATTGTTTTCTCTTTGGTCTGCACCAGAAGTATTTTGACGGTGTTTACACGCGTGCATTTTTTTTTTCGTCCAAGTAATTTACGTTCCGCGATATGGTCAATACGATTACATTCCACTCTCTATTTTTCTCTCCGTTTTGCCTCATTACTACTAGCAAAACTATCTACCGACTGCTTTTTATGGTCAGTCTCCACGGGCCAAGATTAATATCGACGATTTGCTGCTCGTAACGTCCACTATTCATGCTAAATAGAAGACAGAGAAGAAAAAGGGGGACAGTCTACAATCGTGTAATGAATCGTCTTACATTTGCCAGCCAGGAGATTTAAAAATAACACCACCCCTCTGTTCTATAGCCAATAATAGTCACCATTCATACATCTGCTTATTTGTTACTGAAAGATTCTTGTTTCTTAGTATTTCACGACTTTGTGCAGTTTTACTACAGCTCTGGTGGAGGATAATGCGTGTTATATTACACCTGCTCGTAAAACGTCATACACCTGCTCGAAATTATCACACGGGATTATAATTGATTTGTCATACGTTATAACAATTATTATTATTATTATTTCGATTATTACGTAGTCGTTCTTAAATAAGAGTTTGTTTTCGAGGATAAAATTATTTTTGTGCATCTTAAATTTGGGGACTTTTTCTTTACCGTGTTAAGAATGTATGGGGGATATTTTTGGCAACTCTTTCGCTACTAACGTCATCCGCCACGTCTCTCTTTTTTCCGGGCGTCATCGTGACGTAATAGGGACGTCATAAGTGTTGTCGAACGTGGGAAGAAGAAGAAGAAAAAGAGAAAAACAGGAGAAAAAAGAATTAGACAGCTAACAAATAGACTAAGAAGGGTTCCTGGCTCGTAAATAATAGCTGTAGTTCAGGATTTTCTTTTTATATATATAGATATACCTGCTTCTCTACGGGATTTCATCGATTTGCTCTTGTATTTATTCGATATAAAAGTTGTCATTGGAAAATTTTTGCTATACTTCTAAGAACTGTCACCTTATCGTACGGCTAACTAACAAAGTTCTGATATTTCTATCGCTCACCAACTGATTAAATCCAGAAATTTTTAATATTGAGTAATTGTTGAGTTCCAAAAATGGAGAACTGATAAGTTCATGAAATTTTCTAGCGCTTGCGAATTAATACAGTTTAGAAATTTCTGCCTTTGGCTAATTTTTGAGTCTCCGAAATGGAGAATTCACAAAATTCTGAAATTTTTAGCGCTTGAGAATTGTTTCTAGGATTGAATAATTTAATTGTTAAGATACTATAACATAATTTTAAGGTATTACAACAACATAATGCTCGGTAAAGACTGCGATAATGCACAGCGAAACGATGAAAAATAAGCAGCTGAATGGAACAGTTTCAATGGAAAGTATGTGACAAAATAAAATTATAACTAAATAAAAACGGTTACATAACCAATTCTGCTTGTTTTCTAATTACTGGAGAGATAAAAATAACTCAAAATAAGAAAAGTTTCTGGATAGATAAAATTGGAGATATAATGGAGTGCACAGTAATTTATTAGCAGCGGTTTCAAACGGTGTTACTTTTTTGAGAATGCAGTAATAATGCATAGTGCCATAGGAGTAAAAAGAATTGCCAACACTCGTTAAAACTGATATCTTCCTATTTTCGTTAATTTTTTTTCTTTCCCGTTCTTTTCTGTTAAAATGACTGACATCTAATTTTAAACCACTTAATCCACGTACGAAAACTAAATCGATTTAAACCGGGTATTTAGTTACTAGGGTAGGTCAAAAATTGTTCCTAAAACTTTTCGATGATGTATGTTTAATTACGGCAATAAATAAAATTTATACACCAAATTGTTTCATATGTAATTAAGGAGATTTTTAATCGATATTTTGTTTCGAGATGAATTTTGAGCTTCGGGCATATTATCATACGTAGCGAGATATTGTATTTGAATTTCCATAAAATTAAAGTAAGTGCCGCAATACTTTAATCGATTGAATAACATGCTATACTCTTAAAATTCAAAATAAAGTCTTCTTTCCTTTCCCTTTTACTATTTTTTTTTTTAAACCAACAGATGGAATTACATTTACTTAAACAAGAGCTGGCAAATAGGACGAGTTTATGCCTCCCCCTGTACGCAACTTCTCCATTAAGGCCAGGATGTGGTCCCCATAGAAAATACTTCCTGAAACCAATTCAAATCTTCTTTCTGAAACGTGAAATATTAATTTATTAAAATGAAAAATGTCACTAGTTGACCACTTAAATTATCTCATAGGTGAGAAGAAAATGCTGGTGAATTGATAAGGTTCTAAAATTTTAGCATTGTCGAATTAATAAGTTACTGAAATTTCTAGTGCTTCAGAACTGATAAAGTTCAGAAATTTCTGGCATTGTCTAATTGTTAAGGCTGAAAAATTTCTAAAATGGCTAAGTTTCTAAAAATTTCTAGAGTTTGCTGATTGTTTAGATTCTGAAATTATTGAACTACTGATGCATAAGATACTATAATTTTATCAGGGGAATTGATATGTTCCTAAAATTTCTAGCACTTGCGATTTGTTATGATTAAATTTTTAATGTAGAAAATTGATAAAGTTCTGAATTTCTAACATTTAAAGAGCTGATAAAAGCGCTGACATTTATAGCAATGAAAAATTAATAAGGTCCTGAAATTTCTAGCTCTTGCGAATTGATAAAGTGCCGAAATTTATTACGTTGGCGAATTAATAAAGTCCTGAAACTTCTAGCACCTGCGAGTTGATAAATCGCCGAAATTTATTGCTAAAGCGAATTAATAAAGTCCTGAAATTTCTAGCACCTGCGAGTTGATAAATCGCCGAAATTTATTGCTAAAGCGAATTAATAAAGTCCTGAAACTTCTAGCACCTGCGAGTTGATAAATCGCCGAAATTTATTGCTAAAGCGAATTAATAAAGTCCTGAAATTTCTAGCACCTGCGAGTTGATAAATCGCCGAAATTTATTGCTAAAGCGAATTAATAAAGTCCTGAAATTTCTATCTGCGAGTTGCTAAAACAATGAAATTTATAGAGTTGAAGAATTAATAGGGTCCTGAAATTTTTATCATCTGCGAGTTGATAAAGCAATGAAATTTATAGTATTGAAGAATTAATAGGGTCCTGAAATTTTTATCATCTGCGAGTTGATAAAGCAATGAAATTTATAACATTGAAGAATTAGCAAAATCCTGAAATTTCTATCATCTACGAGTTGATAAAGCAATGAAATTTATAGCATTGAAGAATTAATAAGGTCCTGAAATTTCTACCATCTGCGAATTGATAGAGCGCCGAAATTTATAGCGTTGGCGAATTAATAAAGTCCTGAAATTTCTAGCGCTTGCCACTAACTGATCCATCTGTATTCGCACTTTAAAGACGCGATGGCGATCTTGTTATAGCAATATATAACTAGTTGCTGACATTATAATAATTAATTTTCATAATTAATAAAGTGCGGCATCTTTTTCGACATAAATTAAGTCGGTACGATGCAGAAGAGATTAGATATTTATCTGATTAGGCAATATGCCAGAAATAATTGCAACTACACATTTTACCTAAATTTTATGCGAGTTAGATTCAAACATTTAATTATTAATATTTGTATTAAGGGTATTACTCGGCGATAAAAATTGTTGCTCGTAATTTTAATGCTTAAACATAACGTAAAATATCGCAATTTTTTTTTTTTTTTGCATTTCTTTAAGTTTTAAATCGAGGAAAAAAAAAATAATAATAATAACTGCTGCTTCCATAAAACAGCCTTATATTTTTTAATATAAAGACGACTTTCGGATATTTTCTAATAATAACAGAGATGAATATTTTTTCGCTTCAGATGGTTTTACGCATTTTGTATCCATTCTTATTCATCCAATTGAATTTTCTATCGATTATTTATACAACAATATTTAAATTTTTTCTCCTTTTTATTTGGCAATACTCGGAATTATTAGAATATTATCCCCGGAAAAATATGCAGATTTGGAAAAATGAAAACACCTACACACACAGTTATTATCTCGATTTGGTAAACATTAAACAGAATAAATAAAAGGAGAACGAACAAAATAACGCTCTTATATATATATATATTTGCTTTCCTCGTCACCCAGAAAAATGCCAACTATTAATACTTTCAGCCAAAGAAAGTCTGGTCGACGTTTGATTATTTGCCAAATCACATAATTATAAGGTGCAAAATGTTCATCATTTCTGTGCAGATGCGTTTCTTGGTGCGAATCTGTGCACTCAATCGACATTTTCCCTCCCTTTCAGCCAGCTCTTCTTATTAAAGATATTCATATTCTTAACCTTTTCTTGTTCTAATATAAAATGGAAAATTTCATATTTTGTATTCTAAATTCTTCTATAACAAGGGATTATAATAAAATTCAATTTTATTAAAATGCATATCAGGTATCTATTAATAGTTTTATCTTTTTTTTTTTTTTTTTCCTTTGCAATCATTCCTAGATGGTCTTCCCGCTGGGCCATTTTTTTTTTTTTTTTTCTTCCTTTGCACGAATAGGCCTCAATTCACTGGCTTTTTTTTTAATATTGTAGCCGTACAATATGTGGAGTTAAACTGTTTTTTTTGTAATCTCCTACCAGCAGAAACAGGCACATTATCATTCTAGGCATATTCTGTTACGAGAATAATCAAGAAAGAAAAGCTGACTGGGCAAGTTTTAAAAATAAAAAAAAAGATAATTTCATAAACTGGCAAAGATATAATTGTACGCTCTCATTGATCCCTTATATTAATACTTTTTTTCTTTTTTAAAGTTTAGATCAAAATTTCATTAAAATCGAATAAGAATGTTGCTTCTCGCTTTAAACCACTCTTAACTAACATGGCTTCACACTTCTCTTCCTCGTTTTCTCCGAGAAACTTTCCATGGAAAAATTTCATTTAAATCGGCTTATTTTCGAGTAATTTCTACGTAAATCGATAAAGAATTTTGGCTAAAAATTATTTGGAAAGTTTGAGCGAACGTATCAAAATCTATAGAATAAAATAATGAAAAATCCGGTAAGCAATTCTCGTATCATTAATGCATGACGGTGTGGCAAAACTGCTTCGGGGGGAGAAAAATCGCGCAAAAGTTAATTAAAAACGAGTAATTTTTATAAATTTATTAGTGCGGAATTAAAGAAATTTTTCCAGGAACTTTTCTAGCGGATGAAAAATTGTACTCATTGGAAAATGGCGCAATTAATTAAACACATGGTCGGTTCTTCCACTTCATTTTAAACATTCCTAATTCAATGTGGAAATAGGTCGATCCTTAATAATTCACAGAGCCAATTCTATCAATTATAGAACAAAGAAGTGAAGTATGTGTGATATGTGTGGCGAATACTGGTACAGTCGTGTCTGCTCATGATGGTTACATTAGAGTAATTGGGTGGCAAAAGAGCATCTACCAACCGATAGCTTAATGCAAAATGGCAATGGGCAAATGCGATGGATGTTAGTAACTTAAATAGCATTCTAACTGATCCTAATATGACACCGGAATTTATTGACATTAATAAATGACGTTGTAAAGAATGAATACAATTGCATTAATTGGCTGCCATATAAATCGCTTCAGTTTTGATTGATTGGTTATGCATCTAATTGCATGGACATAATTTTTCGAACATGGCTGACTTGTTCTGGTAATAATGTTCGAAATTCTACCAAAGCTGTAAGTATATTATTCCCTTATTTCATTAATGCTAAATATATTACTTCCTACAATTTCTTATTTTTATTGTAACCATTCCAAGAAATATTTTCGGTCCCTGGTGCAATATGATAATTATCATTTTATTCCTGTGCGCTCGCCGTGTAATTTCGTTTTGAGAATTTGTGCAGAAGATTGTTAAATTGTGTCTTTCTTTCTTTCTTTTTTTTTTTTTTCTTTTTCCCTCTCTGCGTGCGCTTCTACGTCGTGAACCGAATTTTATGAGTCAGTCAATGAGTCAGTATAGAAAGAGAAGAGAGAGAAAGCTACAATTAGGTCTAGACGGTTTTTCTAAGCAGATCAAAAATTCGTTGCAGCAATGGTTGTGACCATGCGAAGAGGCAAAAATTTTTTGCTCTCGACGGGAGCCTTTTGCTGGGCGCTAAGTTGATGGACGAAGAGAATCATTTGTTTCTTGTGCAATGCAGCAATCGCAGACAACTTGGCACAATATCCGATTGTGATTAAATCTCTTCACACCGAGGGAGGCAAGGAGAGAATGAAACCGGCGGGAAGTTGACATAGGCTATCGAAGGAGACATTATTAATCGTCCGTTAGGGTTACTGTCAGATAATGATAACGTTTGCTGCACACTCCCCCTAAGTGGCTTGTCTCGTGTGGTCCTCAAACGGTGGAATCGAAAGCAACTCTCTCGGATATAATGATCTTATTCCCTACCATACAGATACGCGCTACCAAGAAGAAGGAAAATTTTTATGGTTTTCTGATGCAATTTGCGTCAAAGAATCAATAAACTTTTATGAACAACGTTGAAATTGGAAGTTTCTGCTTGTGATTTATATTATTTGTGGCCGGTCGACACAATGCTTAACTTGCACAACTAGCTACGGGGGTTCGATATATATTTTTCTTTTTTTTGGGTGTGTTCCGCCGTATTAATATCATAATCGCTAATCGTAAAAAAAATATAAGTCGCACGCGGCGAACAAAGACTCTCTCTCCAAAAAAAAATTCTCTGCCATTAACCAACACAGCACCAACTCAGATCATTTCGTAAATTCCCAACTACTCACGTAATACATAAGGACTCGCATCAAAATCCCACACGATTTGGTGTTTCCGCCAATAAAATTTAATGTTTTAGAAAGACACCCTTATTTAAACTGTGTAGCGATTAGATTTGGATCTTTTCAGATGGTGTTTCCCCTCCAGACACGGCTATATACTGTCCTGTCATATATTTCCTACACCACTGACATTTTTCAACGGTAGTCGTGCATGAAATCTCAGGACTTAGGTGGGAAAATACGTTGCTACTATAAGTTAGCTTGTCTCCTTCTTGTAGATCGCTTCGATCTATCACGACTTCTTTCATTCTACCATCCATTCAAAACATACCCTGCACTTTTTTTTTTTTCAAGCAGAAGACGGCATACGATATCGGTCTCGGCATTCCTGCTGAACCGCTCTTCCGATCTTATATATATATATATTTTTTTTTACCGTCCAGATTTTTATAAAAATCGTACATTACTACAACTACCACAACTACTACTACTACTACTAGGAAAACCGCAACAACGTCAATATATTAAATGCTGAAAGGGGGTGTTGGCAAACCGAGCTAGACAATACTTCCACGTGTTCCAGACATTCGATAACACAATGAATAAAGATGATTTAGAATCTTCTACGTGTCGAGACTTGTTATGTCCAAGTGAGTTCGGTTACCAAGCCATAAAATTCACAAACACGCCATTTGGTTATGATTTGTATCGACTACAAAAGAAAAATATATATTATTTATATATATATATATTTACAGACGTAACAAATTACATACCAGAAGAGACGGCAGCTTACACAACGTGCAATAATCGAATTTAAGAAAAGAAAAAAAAAGAGCAAAAAAGGAAAAAAAACTCGAGTGCCTTATTTAAATTGTTAAGAGAGAGAAGACTTTTGAGGAAGAAAGCCAAGTCGCAGAGAACACGGTAAAAAAGCAAAGTCGATAAGTAGGTTATTGATGTTGTCTATTAATAAACTATCGATTAAAAACTAAAGTCATAACAGATTATTGTTTCAATTTACCAACACCGACCTAAAAAAAAAAAAAAGCTGATAAAAGCGCTGACACACCGACCTAAAAAAAAAAAAAAGTAAAATCGCGTTAACACCGTACAAAAGTTACCGAAATGACCAAAAAAAAAAGACTAACACCACCTAAAATTTATTAGTACCGTCGGAAAATTTACTGTTACCACCAAAAAATTTACTAGTACCGCGTAAAATTGGTTAATACCGCGGGAAATTTACCGATACCATCATCAAAAAATTTATTAGCGCATCCAAAATTTATTAACGCCTCGTAAAATTTACTGGCATCGTCCAAAAATTTACTAGTACCACCGTTAAATTAACCAATACCACTACTAAAATTTTCTCATACCATCACCAGATTTACTACCAAAATTTTGCTATCGTCACACTCTAAATGGAGCAAAATGTTTGCTAACACCAGGGGGGAAAATGCATCTTAAACGAAGATTATACACATTATACAGGCTCAGATGAGTGTGTGTATGTATATATGCAGTGCATTATTGTTTATCAACCATTTGGTGAACAAAAAAGACTTCATTTATTTGTTCAACAGGCAAGTTTCCAAGAAAAGAGCGCGAGTCGGAAACAAAAAAGCAACACATTTATTAACTGGACGTGTGCGCTGCAGAAATCGAAATAATCGTAATAATACATTTTTTAATGAGAAAAGCAACCACCTCATTCTTAATTGAATTGCAAACCGAATAGTGTTTTCTTTCTTTTTTTTATTCCGTATTATTATTATTATTATTTCCAATTTGCATAACGGACAGCTTTATCATTACACAAGAAAAATGACAATTACTCCTAGTAAAAAGAACAATCGGAACATACACACATAACAAAAATATAAAAAAAAATTTATGGAGATAAATTGTTTCCAAACGCGAAATTTGTTGAAAATCAGCAAAGCTTTCATCGGACGAATGACATTGCTCGTTAAAATTTGGCGTAGGAGTTACGTCCTCTTTTCCCAAATCACTTCGCTACCAATCAATTTAAGCATACAGTGTGTTTCTGACATCGCTTCTGTTAATTAGTTCAGCACCGTTGTATTAAATTATGCAAGAATTTGCAGAGTTTCCGTAAAACGAAAATTGAAAAATCCTCTCTCTTTTCTCTACAAAACTACCGTTTTCTCTCTCTTTCTCTTCTGCTCGCTTTTCTATATTAAATTGATTCTCACGTTTGCTAAAAGCAGATGTCGAAATGCTCACGTTATAACAAAACTGGTCTGTCAATTGTCTACACGGAAATTTAATAATTTATGACGTCACGTAAACATACGAACTCGACACCTTTGTTAACACACAGAATGGGTGAACAATTTTCCATTTTCTTTCCCCCCTGGTGTTTCTCCGACACTAGCGTTTCTCCAGATTTTGTTACAGATAAATACGTACCTAGTGTTAGGGAAATTACGCTTGTAAAGTTTCCAATCGATTAAAATGTTTCGCAGTATTATATTACATTGGAGAATTACCAAACGGGCTTTATTTTAATATTTTTATCTCCTGCAATCTTTTATTTTATTTTATTTTATTTTTTTCTCTCCTCTTTCTCTCCCTCCCTCTCCGGACTTATCAATTTGAATTTCGCGATTTCTAACCCGTCACAAATTTTAATCTTTTCGTTTAGATTGCAAATGCTGCAATTGGCATAAATATTTATATTCCCGTTTCTGCTCTACTAGAGAGAGAGAGATTTTCTTGATGCTCCACCTAAACGAAATCTCTTTTAATAATCAAATGAGACAATTCGCTAATAACTCTCCTTTTTCTAATGGAAGAGATGCGTGATTTATATCAGCTAATCTTCCTATTTTTTATTTGTTTTTATTATTATTATTTTTCGTATTCCAGTGTAGAAAATATATCCGCGATGGTGGGAATAGTGGGTTTAATACGCGATCAACATCTTCGGTAACCTCAAAACATGGCATTAAGTGACTCGGATTGAAACGGCAGAGAAATTCGGAGCCAGGGGAAAAGCCACCAAAATTGATTTCTGACGAAAGGGGGGAAAAAACTACTTTTAACAGTGTTGCCGTCGATAAAACTCATACACCTCCGTTTATTAACCTTAAAGTCACCACACAGACGTCAGCGGGCCTCGGTTTCTATGGCGACAGCCTCTTATATTAACTAGTAGTTTCTGGAGGGTCTGCACTAAGCCCAATCAACCTGGACGGAAACGGCTGCTTGCATTTATGGCATCTGTTAAAAACTCTCTCTCTCTCTGCTATAGGAATTTCTTTACATCTATTTTTCGAAAATTCGCTGCTTGAAAAATTGGCTCTGCAGAGTTGGCTTTTGTCTCCGAAAATTCACTGCTACAAAAATTGGCTGATATTTTTTTTTTCCTTTATTTCTTTTATTTTTTTTTCCTCTTTTTCATCTATTTCTTCAAATCGTCGGAGCGAGAGAACTCTAAAGAAATTTTCGGCCTGAAGAAATCGTTTCGGTTGGTTATTTTGGTTTATTGCGGTTTCATAAAACTTTAAGTGCGTTTTGAAGTAATTTTATTGTCTCTTCTCTTCAAACCCAATGAGATTGTTTGGACCCAACCTCAGATTGTCTGACATTTATGCCTCTTATATCTACATATTAAACTGGTGCTTATGGCATTTCGATCTAAACCCAGTTTAGAAAGCAAAAGAAAAAAAAAATAGTCTTTCTTTTTTTTTTTCTTTATTTAAATTGGGTCTAAAGACATCTCACTTCGAAAATATCATTGGGTTCTTTCCCTCTTCTATTATTTAACCTGCCAGCTTTATAATTAGAGTTCAAGTTAGTAACTTTATACTTAATTACCTCTTGTCATCCATTGGGTTTTTATAACAAAATCTTCTTTAGATAGACAGATGTAATTACACAATTGCAACCACTAGAGATTGTTCAGTTTTTTAGTTGCAGTTTTTTTTATCATCTCTTTCCATTTACCACAGAAATGACACGATTTTAATTCCCTTTTGTTGAAGAAAAAAGAAAAAAAAAAACAGCAACTGTATTAAAAAAAAGGAAGAAGTTCCATGTTTACAATTTTAAAACCAGCATTCGCTTCAAACATAACTGTAGGTAATAAGATTATTCTGGAAGATCATTGGGTTAATAAAGTCCAAAATGGCATTTCGTTAATCAAGAGCCACTTCATTGTCCTCAATTTATTTCTTCTTGAGAAATGTAAATTTATCGACAACAAAATGGTGTTTGTCTTGGGATGTAAGACGATACCCTCAGGAACCATCTTAGTTGATTCCGTAATCAATTTTGGCATGGTTTACTCTGTTTATAAAGTTCTCGAATTGAAGGCAATGCTGTTTATATATGCTGATTCTTCTGCTGTATAGCTCTCTAAACTGTCTTCAAACTACGGAGTTTACAACTTGAAATTTATGACATAACAAGAACAATGCGCAAGTTTTTCGATTTTTGACAGGAGGGAAAAATACAAAAAAGACTCAGTTCAAAAATTATTCTAAATTTTGATCATGGCAGACCATAAAACCGAAAAATGAAAAAAATAAATAAATGTTTTCTGGCTAGTAGTTTTAGATTATAAATCAATGTGCAACTGAAGTTGATAAAAAGTCCATATTATCACATAATAAGTTATAAATTTTATAAAGAAATGAACTTGTTACTGTATATTATAACTTGAATTCAATATTTAATGAACTTACAATGCTAATGTACAATATAAATTTGAACCTTGCTAATTTAAAACGCAAATTCATTATTATAATGAAATTGTAAATGTGCAACATGCTGATGCACAACGTAAATATGAACCTAACAATATATAAGAAAAATGATGTACACTAAAACATGTATTTGCTGATGCACAACGTAAAAATGAAAGTGGTTAGTATAAAACGTAAAAATGAACTTGTAAATGTGCAACTTTATAAGCAGTTTGCTGATGTACAATATAAAAATGAACCTGCTGAGTTACAATATAAAAATGAAACCTGTTAGTGTAAAACATAACAATGAACTTGCAATGTGCAACATTATAATCAATTTGCTGATGTTCAACGTAAAAATGAACCTAACAATGCACAACAAAAAATGTTAATGTGCATTATAAAAATGTAGTTGCTGATGCACAACGTAAAAATGAACTTGCTGATTTATCATGTAACAATTAACTTGCTGATGTACAATGCAACAAAGAACTAACTGATACATAACCGTAACAGTGAATTTGCTGATGTATAAAGTAAAATGAACCTACTAACGAACATTTTGCTGAACTTTAAATCTGTCATTATGATATCTGAATATGAAACTATCTGCAAAATTTATCAATTTTTGTTCACCAAACTCCATTAAGTTACACAAATTTTTCTGTTATAACTATCTAGATACATTTTCAAAACTTCAAATCTCGAAACAAGTTATACAAACATCGCGAAACGCAAATTTTTATCGAAATTTAAATTAGAAAAATAGAAGAAATTCGAAAAAGTAAACTTTGCACAAAATACTCCTTCAAAAGTCTTGTTTGTCGACTATAAATAAAGAATTTATCAGAAAAATGAACGTTTCATGGACGACACTGACGTGTTAACACGTAAAATAAACCCTAAATTTTGTCATTTGAATAGAAAATTAGAGCAGTTTTCAAAAGTTGCTTCCACCTATAATATTTTCTCGATTTATAACCAAATGAGATAAAAGTCATTATGCTCAAAGTTGGTCTATTTACTGTAGATAAAGTGCGTCACTAGCTGAATTACTTCTTTATCAATATTCCGCACTTATGTGAAATTTATACACTTACGAGCAATAAAGCTGATACTGTAATGACGCCATTTTAAATCAATTTTAAGTCATCGAAAACTACTATATTTATCTCTTATCTACTCTTCTAAAGTGCTTACAAAATTTTAGATACATATGCACCTGTATATACACACACACACACACACACACACACATATATATAACTTCAGTAATTAATTAAAGAAGTGGAAAAAACGAAAGAAGAATATTCATTATGTGCCAATATGAAGGTCTAGAAATTTTTTCGATCGACGAAACACACCTAAAGTTTTTTATAGCGCGTATCTGGAGAGACTATTTATAGTCATTATCTAACCTATAATCTTCGTAATTATAATGTAATTAGAAAAATGATATAGAGTATAATGTATAACACTCAAACCAATAGAAACCGAAGAAGTTTAATTAAGAAACGAACAGAGATTTATCATTCTCGGTTTTTTTTTAATTAACATTCATTAAAAAAAAAAAATTGAAATTATCGAGATACGAGACTAACTTATTAGGTATTGAATCTCTATAGTGTGTTTCTAACACGTATCTGATCGGCTAAAGACGTACGTTTAAACGATGTTTGTTCTGTTAAAAATGTGAATGCTATAAACAAGATTTGTTTGCAACAAATGTGCAGGTTCTAAAAAGATTTGATTGCAACACTGTTGCAAGAAAATCTCTTTGTTTTAAGACATTGTTCAAAAATAATGTCTTAAAACAAATTTATATGCTCTAAACAAGATTTGTTTGCAACAAATGAGCATGTTCTAAAAAGATTTCATTGCAACATTGTTGCAAGCAAATCTCTTTGTTTCAAGACATTGTTCAAAAATAATGGCTTAAAACAAATGTATATGCTCTAAACAAGATTTGTTTGCAATAATGTTCTAAAGAACAGTGTCTTTCAACGTCTTAAAACAAAAGTACATGTTCTAAACAAGATTTGTTTGCAACAAATGTTGTTTAGAACACAATGTCTTTAAAACAAATGTACAAATTCTAAACAAGATTTACTTGCAACAATGTTCTAAAGAATATTTTTCTAAGTGTATCTGATTCTACGCATTTGACTGTATGTATCTAAACGTATCTGATTGAAACGCTATTACGAACATTTAGAACACTGTGGCAAACAATGTACATTGTTCAAAAACAACATTGCACAGTGTTGTTCAAGAACAACAGTGCACATTGTTGTTCTTTAGACATTGTTCAATCTTCTTTAGACATTTGTTCAAAAAGTTTTAAACAAACGTACAGCTCTAAACAAGATTTGTTTGCAACAATGTTCTAAAGAGCAATGTTTTTGAACAATGTCTAAAAGCATTATTCAATTTGATCTACTTCCTACTCCTTCATTTGGTTAAAACAATACTCTAACGAATAAGTTTTGTTAGTTAGAACATTACTGCAAACAAATCTCGTTTAGAACATGTATATTTGCAGGGACATATGTGCAACAACGTTCTCTGTAATACTGTTACACGTGTACATTTTTAACTGATCAGATATATTTAGAAAATTGTATATTATGAATTAAGCAGATATTGTTTAGAACTTGTACATTTTTAACTGATCAGACACATGTTAGAAACACACTATAAATAGATTCGACACCTATGTTAGTCTCGTATCTCGATAACTTCAATTTTTTATTGCAAAACAAATATCGTCAGAGAAATACAAAACAGATTTAATGCAATCAATATACGTAACTGTTACTTATCTTAATCTAAGTTTAGTAATGCTAATGTTTGCATCTCTGATTCTCGAATATTAGCGCAACGTTTGATAGTCTCCAAGTGCATTAATTGCTAAAAGTTACTCTGATTGGTATGCCTGCTTCAATTGCTGTTTACTCGTACTTATATAATAACAAAAAAAATTTTTTGTGAGTAACGGGGCATAACTCGATAAACAGAAGTTTGTTTTTGAACTAAGGACAATGACTTCGTTAGCAAGAGACATCTATCACCAAAACCGCAACAGACTTAAACTTTGAGACTTCTAACATGATGATGATAATAGTGATATTGCCTGCCCAAAAATTAGATTAAGTTTCGGTTAAATTTCCCACTGAGAACCTTTTACTTAATTAAAATCCTAAGTAGCACTCCACGTCATAAAAGAGCAAAGAATGAGATTAAATAGATTAGACATCTTTAATATGCTGGAATAGTCAAGATTGAATTTAAATATAGAAAAGTTTTGGAAAGGTTTAGAAAAATATTTGGCAGCATTTTACGGTCTGTAATGCGATTTTTGCAAGGTTAACGCGTTGCTGAATTGTTCTCTATCACCTCTTTACGCGATCAATTATATAAAAAGAAAGTAGACTGCATGGTGCGGATTTTTTATTGCGAGTATTACTTTCCAAAAAAGATCGGATTTTATTATTTTTTAATAATATTAAATAAAAAAAATAATTATATAATAAAAAAAAAAAAAAAAAAAATATTTAAGTAGAAAATACTTCTTAATGCGTGACCTTTTCTTGAACGTTTTCACTACAATATCAACTATAGAAAAAATTTTTTTTCTTCTTATCACACAGAAGACAATTCTTTATCAATATCAATAGATAAACTGAGTAAAATTTCCATAGCACTTAAATTATTCAACCTTATAACAATAAATTTTCAAATCAAATTCCAGATATAGATCCTAAATATAAAAGTTTGTATTATTTTTCTAGAACCTTTACTTTGTTTCATTTTTTTGGATTTATTGTTTCTTTGTATCAGATTCATTCTTGAGAGCGAAATGGTTACCTTACTTTGCATTTTTAGGAGAATCTTTATTTAATGTTCCAGTATAGATACCAGTTTTCTTCTTATTCCAAACAGGGAATATTTCAATTCGTACCGAATTTGCAAGATTATTCCTAGAAATATTACAGGATATAAACAATCAAGAATTGGAATTCGAAGAAATTTGAAATCTTCGGCTTTTCCAGGGATCTTTTTTTTTTTGGTCCTCTTCTACTTAAATCCAAATCTAGTGGGGCAGAAAGACGACGTTGATTTTTACGACGCTTTCGACCTCCGTATTCTTGCAAAGGAAATCCATTATTGTCTTTACGTACTAGACTTTTAGATTAAGAAGAAGGCCCGTGGAATTTAAGCGGCTAGCAAAGTAAATTTACTATCGGGTGGCACTAAAATGAGGGAAAGGGCGATTTTTTCTCCATTTTCTTTTTCTTTTACCGCATGATGTTACCTAGAAACAGCGTATGTGATTTTCTGCAAACTGGTTTGCATATATCAACCGAATTTACACACACACACACACACGTATTCAAACCACGCTGCTGTGCTTTCTATCTACACATTTGTATACAGTGACCACCTGCAAATTTTTCTATTAAAAAAAAACTTAGAAAAACAAGATGATGAAATGAGCTTTTGCCCGCAACGCCTTTTAACTCATATTTTCACTTCAACTTTTAGCATAATTTCTATATGGTTCTCGCTTCTAAAAATAACTCTCTACGCGCACACACATACTGAATGTTGTAATAAAAAAAATTATAAATCTTTAGATTAAAAACATGTACCGAGAACTTTTCAGTATACTTAAGAAGAGACGAAAGAATTTTTCTATTTTTTATTTACATAGACATCAATACCGAGTGCAGTTTAGAGGGGTACGAACACGCAATGTTAAAGAATGCAATTTAAACCGGAAAAATCTTATAAGCAAAATAACTTTGTCATCAAGTTAATATCGATTAAACTCGTAGTAATAACACACACAGAGAATGTACAAAAATCCTCTTGAAAGTTTTATAAATTAATCAAGTTTTTAAATCAATCACGGGCTCGATACGGTTTAGACATTAATTCTTAAACAATTTCGCCATTAAGTCTATGATTTAAGTAGGCTGAGACAATATTTTATACGTGATGGACATCACCAAATGACATTCTGATCCCAGTTTACATTAAATAAAGTGGATGCGGAGTTAGTAAAATAAATTTCTGAGATCATTGTTACACGTCTTGGAGAGGAATTTTGATTCGGGGTTCGAAACTCTCCACACTAAAAGCATATTAAATTTAATAATAAAAATTATCATCTGGTTTTTGATTCATGCACTCAAAAAATGGATTTTATGCAAAAAAGATCGGGTTCGACTCCCTCACTTTAATCAACTTATAAAGGACTTAGATTCGGGGTTCGAATCTCTCGAAGAAATTTTTAAGAACTTAAATTACTCGAAAGGATCAAAAATCTGTAACTTAAGGAGTAATTTCCACAAAAATCTGTTGGAGTAACATACACAAAAATCATTCTTACGCATTTTAGAAACGATGCAGTTTACGGATTCGAATCTTTTTTGAAGTGAGTATTTCTCAAGAATTGAAATCCTAGAGAGGAGATTTGTCAAATATCAGAAAGTAGCACTGTCACAGCATTTATCCACTTGGTGATTGATAGTAAATATTAAGGCACACGAGGACAAATTATAATCGATGTGTCATTTTCTTCTTACGTAGACCCACCCTAAAACCGACTTTTTCAAACGATAAATCATTTTTTTGTGATTTATTTTTGAATACATAACAGATTTTTTTCCTTCTTCTTTCGTTTATTAAAAATAGATTTCCCGTAGGTAAGGGAAACATTATCTCCATTAGAAGCCAGTAAGTTATGTTATTTAACTCGGTGTTAGTGGTGTGTATGTGTGCGTGTGTGTCATCATATATTTATAAGGCGTTATATCGACTTGGATCATTATCAAAAAGTATAATTATTATTTAAAGAAAGTTTTCATTCGATTGAAGGAACCCGGAGTGCCATTTATCAATCTTTATAAATAGGAAAGATCTGTGCGCTAAATTAGAAACTCTTTTCTCAGTAGTTAAGTCGCACTCCCAATGAGAAAACATTTTAATGAGAACATATCTGTACGACGCTGGCTATAAATTTACGATATTGTAATCCCTATACTATTCCCTAGGAACCTAAACTAAACCAAGGAAAATTTCAGCCTTTTACAATTTTCGCTACCATATTAGCGATGAGATTAGAAGAGGTGAGCGAAAACAACGCTGCATAAATTAAACACAATATCATTGCTGTTGTGGAACATGGCGAAACTGAATCCCATAAATATTCCTTAAGAAGGCCGTTAAATAGTTGATTGGATGATGTTGCTGCGTAGGCGGTTAACTGTCAATCAGTTAATCTCCCAGACCAGAAAACCGGCGGATATGCAAGTTGCATTATAGTGCAGCAGCAGCCATTATGATACTATGGTGTGAATTCATAAGGTCCGCTTAATGACGCTTAGTTGAATACGTGAAAGGCTGCTAAACGGAGCAAGAGAATGCAGTTATAAAGTGCGTTTAGATATACTAACAATGCGGGACATCCGCAGTCGTATGCGAGGAATGATATCAACTGGTATACCTCTTAATACACCTACCGGCAAAGTACTTTTATGCTTGGACGCGAGTGTTTGACCGCTAGCGTGTAAAGGATGGCTTTACGGCGAACCTGAAGAATTTTATGTTAGCTACCAGTTACAGTTTCCCCTTTTGGTCACTGGTTGTACTTATTATGGGCCGTAAATATAAATTGTCTTTTAAACTCTCGCTACTCTTTTCCACGCTACGTCTCCAATGGCCTTTCAACTCTCTGTCCGTTGCATGGCAGTTTACGGCTCTCCTCTCCTTGCTTCTCTTTAAAGCTAAGTGTACAAGAATGGATCTCCTTTAAGAGTCTGAAACTACTCCATCAGACGGCAGAGACTTATAGGAGGAAATTAAGTGTCATTTAGAACTTGGCTTGCCGCAGTCAAAAGCAGTCTTTTTCATTTTTTAGTGGGTGCCAAAAGTCTGCGAAGGCATACCTTGTCGGATTGTGAAGATATAAATGGCTAGCCATCCCTACTACCATTTTTGAAGTTAATGCCTGTTTCTTTAAAATTCTTTTGAGGTTGCAGTCGTTTCTTAGACATTTCCCAACCTATACTGTTCTAGTTGTAACGTCAATTTTCTTAATGGGCGTTTTGCCGAAGTGGGAAATGAAGTCTTGAATTTTTATCTACAGTTCTAAAGGTACTTAAGGCTTTTGATCAAAGACTGACTAAAAATAACTCCCGGATAATAAATGTGGATATTTCAAATATGCAAATGCTCCTTTATCTATTTTTTTTTTTTAATAAAAATAACTCCCGGATAATAAATGTGGATATTTCAAATATGCAAATACTCCTTTATCTATTTTTTTTTCCCTCTCCTTCCTTTCTTCTATTTTGAGAAGAGATAATATAAAAACCCTCTTTGGCGCTCTAAAGGTGCGTTAAGCGCGGTTTTTTTCGTTTCCTAACTCGGACGCCATTTTGAAAAAGTCTAAAAATCCCCCGTCCCGATCAACTACTCTCTATAGAAATATCCTTAGTGCTACGGACCGTTAGCTAGTGTGCGGTCTTCGCATATTGATCTGGGTCGTTGGAATGTCAGAACTCAAGGGAGAGGGTGGGACTGCCTCTTGACAAATTGTATCTCATAAACTACCTGATGGGATTGCATAGTTCGCTTTCACAACTACGTTGCTGTCCTTACGATGATTTTCGCTTAGTTTAGCTTCGGGCTGTTGGGAAGCTTTTATGAACGTTAGGTAAGATAGTGGCGAATGCAGTAAAGGGATTGCTTGACGGCAGACTGAGAGAGAGAGAGAGAGAGAGAGAGAGTAATGGATGGTCTTTCGTCATTGGATTGCACAACTAGTTTGGTAGCGAGAATGGTGGGTGTATCTATTCGGTTCGGTCGTGTGCTCTTTATGTATAACTTCTCTTTATGACCGAATCTGTAGGAATTGATCGTTGCGGATTTTGACTATGTTACGATGTGGATTTTCCTTCAAAAGTAGGCAAAAGCGACTATGGCCATCTGAAATAATGCACCATTTCAATGAGATTTTACCGACTTTATTGAGTTGTGTATCGAATTCAATGATATTAATTCCGTTTCAATAAAGTTTAGAAAAGCTCTTAAAACTTTATGAAATCAATAAAGCAGTAAACATTTTAGCTCCCAGGTTATATATGATGTTAATAAACTTTTGCACGATAAATTTATATGCGTGTATTAGATTTTATTAAAGAATTATAGGTTTGAATAGATTAAGAGAGCGATAACCTCTCTCTCTCTCTCTCTCTCTGCTTCTTATATAAACTAACAATTCGAATGGAAAAAAATGGGATTTTAATGCGCTCTTGATAATTACATTTATAGCCATTTTCTTTATTAGGAAATAATGATAGAAACGGGCAGAAAATTCCGAGTTCTCACCTATCTCTCATGGTTAAGGTATCTGGATAAAAAAGTCTCTCACACTTTATGCACTTACAATAGAACGTTTAAAGCAGCACGGAACGATAAATGAAATGTGCGAGAAATGTTCATTAATCATACAAAGATCCGATTTCTCATTCACAAACTGAATTTTTTTTTTCTTTCTTTCTTTCTTCCAAACTGTTAATCGTTTTTCTAAAAGTTTCTATACGAATCTCTGGAGATGTTAATACGAGAAAAATCGATGTAATATAACTTGCCAAAAAGTTAGGAAATCCATCTTGAGGAACGAAAAGCTTTAAATATCTTTCCTTTTTCATTTTTTTACATTTAACTCTTCTAATAAAAAAAAAAAAACAAATTTTTAAATGCCCGTTCTCGCTAGAGAACAAAAAAAGTTAAAAAACATCGGTGCATCTGTCGCTTTAAATGATATTAAACTATATTGGCATTTTCTTAAAGCTGTTTTGAATCACTGTCAACGTTTATAAATAACAAGTTCGGGAGGTTTTACTCTCTCTGCAACAATTAAAACTAACTGGGATTTTGTCATAAGATCATATAAAGCAAAAAAATTGAGAAAGGTTTCGTTAAAATTCCGTTACCTGTTCCGATTAGCACAGGTTGCACTGCAACAAAAATGCGTTAAAAATATTCCAGATTACGTAATAAAAAATTTTTATTTAGTAAGCGATAAGTAAAAATAGCATATATAGGTATAATTTAGAGTAATTAGTTGTAATTTGGGTGCTTTTTTTGGCACTAATATCAATTTTCCCGCTATGTGGAAAAAGCCGTAATGCTGGGTTACAATGTAATCGTTGTCTAATGATTAAATTATGTTTTCTTTAGCTGTTTTAGTCGGCGCGACTGTTTATTGTTATTAAATTCTGTTCGTGTTTTGCTGGCTGTTAATCAGCTGTTTGTTTATAGCATTGTCAGTCGCGGTTAGTGAGGAAAAGAAAAAAATATATATACTGTATATAAAAAGAAAAGAACTGTTGCGACTGATGATTATTACGATTGTTTAGAAGTAATTAGTAGATGCGTAAACAAACTGCGAGTAAAGAAAACTAGCAATCAGAATTTTCTCTAGAGATTTAACAATTAACAAATAGGTTAAGTGTGCGTCTCAACAAAGACCGATGCGAACAGGTAACGAATGAAAAGACTTGGCTCAAGCACCGAGTTGTGATCCGAATGGAATGTCTGGCGAGGGTGACTCGCCTCTATACGTTCAAGAAAGGAAAAGCAAAAAAAAAAGAACTAACATGACCCACATATAGCAACTAGGTCTTTTTTTTCCGTCTGTAGTTGTTCTTTTTTTAACGCTCCACGTGCAAGAAAACCAAAAAGATGACGAATATTTGTCACAACAGAAATATATAAATATGCATAAGGTATAAATAGTACAAAATGATAAAGTAGTGAACCTTTTTGGTACCATCTTCGGCGTCTAGGTATAGTAGTAGACTGGTTAGTATGGAAGCGAAGTTTTCGGAATAAACAATTTGGTTCCAATTGCCAATTAGAATTGCTTCATTCTAACATGCCTTCTTGAGCGGAGGACTATTCTCAGACACTGACTATTCTTAGTAACACAGCTTACTACTAAGAAGGGGTGTCTCGGGAAGAAAATAGCCTTTAAATGTCAGCACAGATCATTCCTGGCTTCCGTCAGAATACTTTTTTTCCCCCTCTTTCTTTTTTCTTTTTTTCCTGTTGTTGAAAATCTTTAACGTGTATCCCTTACCGAATTGTCTGCATTTTATATTTAAGAATTTAACTTTAGTAATTAACTAAACAAGACCGTATGCCAAATAACATAAAAATATTAAAAGTCGCTCTATATAAAGAAAGCAAATTGTTAAAATACCAACACTGTGACATCAAAGTGCTTTTTAATTATAAAGTTGGCTGCACGATTTATTATTCGCTTCTTTTTTTTTTAATGCTCCACTGTTTGCTGCATTTCTACCGTTGTTGCATCTACCCGAATAAAGTCTTTTTAGCATGAGAAAGAGCGAAGAAAGAAAGGAAACAAGGGCAAAAAAAAAAAAAAAACACATATTTTACAGTTCCGATGTTATCTTTCGAACTAGAACAGCTAGTTAGACATGGCGCGACAAGATGACGGTAACAACATTAATAAAGAGAAAGATTGGTAGGTGTCAGGTGCTACAAGCCTGTCCTCCACTTCGCTCCCGCTAATGACGATAATCGACAGTGGACGCGGTGCCTTTAACACGATTGAAAAATCTTGTATAGCCAAAGATATCAAAAGTGCACTAGCGGAAAAGATAGGTGCGTTTGGTGTGCAAGGCATCAATTCTGCCATTTATACCAAAAAAGAGAGGATTTCGTCTCTCTGCTATCATCAGAAAAAATAAAAAATAAAAAAAATATATATATTTCAGGAGAATCGAATGTCTTCTACAAGATTAAATGTCTTAAAAACGATCTTAGACAAATGGAGGAATTTTTTTATTATTATTATCGTTATTAATACTACTAACAAGTGACGTTAAATATTCCAATGAAAGAGTATTGATTGGTGATAAAGTGAGAGAGAAATCGATACGTTCTTTTAAGGCTGCAAAGGCCGCTGCCAACAGTTATGAGCAACAGAAAGCAAAACAATAAAGTACAACACAGTCAGCAACTCATAAGCCAGCTGACGCTGATCAGTTTCACGAATTCTCTTCTTCTTCGTCTTCTCTATATACCACGTGCCCTGAATGACAGTCAGTCCAGGGATGGGTTTATATATATATATATATATACAGCTTAATAAAGTGTTGTTAACCATTATCGAGTGTTCCATATATATATATATATATATATATATATACAGCTTACTAATTTCCTGCACCTAGCAGCAGTTACCGTATTTCATTTGTTGGGGGTATAGCTGAATGAGATCTTTCCGGTATCCTTTCAACTCGGACAGTGTCGATAAGGATGTGTGGAAAATTAAATCGCCTTACTGCTGTCATGTAGGAAGCCGAGCAAGGCATTATTGAACGACCCTGGAATCTCCTGCCCCTGCAATGGTGGCTTTTCAGCACGATAACAAAGCAATGCAGTGGAGATGGGTCAACTAAGATGGATAGCTCGGCTAATAGAGAACGGAAGCGGGGGCAGGGGGAAAGATAGTGCAGGTATCTGCACCCGGCGCCTTCTATGGCAACCGATAGTAAGCCAGCATCCATCAATAGCCATTTGTATCGGTTCTATTGAAAATCTGGCTAGCGATTAAATATCAACAATTCAATTACTACATCACTCTCCCGTACAAAAAAACGAGGGTGGGAAGGAAATAAAAAAAAAGGATGAATGCCCGCAAATAGGCTAGGACGGCGTGAAAAGAACTTTTGCTCATCTTGATTGCAGGATGTAAATTTGTCGTGTACTAGGTTCAATGGATAGTCTCCTATTCTCCTAGCCCGACAATGGATAGCGGTCGCGTAATTAGGGATGAGGAAGGCTTGGGGATTAATCAACTCGCACCGTTCATTCATTACGTCTTCTCCCCAACTTCTTCCTTACCAAAGTTTGTTATCACGTGAGGCTGACGTCACGCTAACTCGTTATGACGTCGGGCAATGCGGGACGGGATGAAGTTACCGACCTTAGAAGAGAATTATGGCGAATTAATGGAAGAACCGTGATTGCGTATATTGCCTAATCAAGAGTTAGAATCCCAGGGTCGCACAGATCTTGTAACCGAGAAATTCATATTAATAAAAGATGTCGACGATATGTGCTCCAGTTCCGAATAAACTAAGAGAACCTTCGTCTCAACTGCCACTCGAATATGTAAAAAAAATCGAATCAGAAATGAGATTTATCGTGTGACACAAATGCGATTTATCAGCGATTTATAATATTGCATCATCCGTGACGTTATGTATCATCACTTCCCCATTATGCTAATAAAAACTGACTAAAAATTTAAATTTTGTCGTTTTTTTTAATCACTAAAAAATCAGAAAAAAATTGTACAATTTTTTGTAAAAAATATCTCATGCTAATAAAAACTGACTAAAAATTTAAATTTTGTCGTTTTTTTTAATCACTAAAAAATCAAAAAAAAATTGTACAATTTTTTGTAAAAAATATCTTAATCATCACCATCATCTTTCTCTACATTAATCAGCTATCAATAGAGAGCATCATCATCATCATCACAAATATAAGCTTTCACCCAACTCAACTATAATGAAACAGAATTTTTAATAAAAAATATTTTTTTCTATCATAAATCCATTTTCATCTTCCGCATCCTCAGCATCCCATTCGATTCTAACGTTAACTTTACTGCACTAATTGAATTTTTATCCATAAAAATAAATGATCCTCTTCTAAATCTTTAACATTAATAATTTTAAATTTCTATTTAATAATAATAATTATTATTTTTTACGTATAAATCTATTTTCATCTACAGAATCAGTCGGCATTCCTACTCGTTACCATCTTCCCATTCATACGAAGATGCAGTAAAGTAAAAGGTCAAAGTTAACAGAAGACGGATTGAAAACCCTTTCGGTTTTTAATAATAAGGAATTAAAGATGATAAAATAAAGTTTATATATCGAAACATGAAACAGTCTAAAGTTCGATTGGGAACCGTCCAATTAATGAAACAAAAGGGGTGGAATGAGAGGTGAATTCGACTGAAGAGGAGATAGAGATGACTTTCAGCTTATAGGCTAAAGTTCGACTGAACTGTGCATAGAGTAGTCTTCCGTGCTACATATCAAAGATCGATTTAAAGAAAAGAAAATTTCTGTCTTTATATATATACAGAATACTATTTTTTTTTAGATTCGTCTTTCGGTAGATCATTTGTCGTAGAAACAGATGGAAGTTTTGTGGAAGTCTGAAGATCGATTCTACTTTTATTTCTTTTAGTTTTTTAACCTTATGCAAACATTAAGTACGTCTCATAATGTCTCCAAACCGATTCTATAAATGGAATCGATACCTGAGAGCAAGAAAAGAATGCGATTTAATAAGGATCTCTGTAGGCTGAAACTAACTAACTATAAATCTCTGTTACCAATTAAATTATTTTTCAGCAAAGTATATTTAAAATACCGTTTCCTTAATTAACAAAATTAGAAAATGTCGAACATTCCAGTTAGTGGAAAGCAGAGCAGCAGCAGAAGGAGAAGCAACAAACAACATTTCCTGACTTTTAATCATATAAGATCTTAGGCAGCAACTAATCCGAGTTTTAAGGGAATAAATAAATAAAATTAATTAAAATTTTTTTTTCTGGTTAATTTGTGATGATGGATTTTTGGTCATATATATATTAGAAAGTAAACGTTTTTTTTTTTTTTTTGGCTGTAGATATACGAAACAATTTCGATGGAGATAATGAAGATTTAATTCCGATCGGATCTACAAAACTGACTTTTAACTCTCAGTAGGGTTTTGCATTGGGTTCGGGTTTGTATGTATCGCTGGAGAATTCGTCGCTTTATCTCTTCAACTTCCTGACAGAGAATTCACACATTTATCTCCTGTCGCAGCTAAGTGATAGTGCGAGGGTGTAGTCTGCAGAAAGATCCTGGATGCGATAGTATTGATCACGTGCAGTCTATTTCAGTGCCCATCATTAATGCCATAAACTGCAGACATGGCGGGAGACGTACTTTTTCACGCTTCATTAGCAGACAGCGCCACACGGCGGTGAAAATGTCGTTACTATTTTTCCCCAATCTGCCATTGGCCCGATTTGTCCTCCTATATTCTTTCCTTTTCTTACTGGTCACACGCGGTTACTTCCTTATTACACATAACCAATTGATGTGATTGAATCTTTGCTTATTTGCCATGACTCTACTAGCTTTCCTTGTCTTCCAAACCCATATTCTGACTACTCAGCAAATATGCTCATCTGCCGCTGATTGCCTTGTCAGCAGTTGTTTAGACTTTTCCACATCCTCTCTTCTCTTTTCCTCTCCCTCTCTTTCCGTCTTTTATAAATGGACTTCCTACTATCTTCTCCCTAAAACTTTTTTCTTCTTCGGTTCTAAACAATCTTGTTTAACAGCCGTGAATCAGACCGACACATTTTTTAAAGATTAAAAACAGAACGTAAGCACCATACTCTTTTTTACACGCGTGCTATAATCAATTAAAATAAATTAAAAGCTAGCGCTTTCGATCGATTTTTTAGATTTCCAAGCGAGAAATCATCAGATATCAAAAACTAAAACGAATTTTATTTCCTTTCAACTTTATATCACTTCCATCTTTTATTTACAGTTCGATATTCAGTGTGTAATACGTTAATTTTCGGGAATTAAACTCATTTCCAGCAATAAATTTATAGTCGAAAGCGCTCGATTTTATAATGTTTACTAAATTTAAGTGCTTTATATTGTGTGTTATTCAATTAAGCTTATATTGTTTTATAACTTTAATATATAACTCGAGAATTTTATTAAATATTCATATGATATCGAAGAGCTACAGAAAAATACTGTTATCTGGGCAAAAACTATAATTTTACAGTTAAGCTATTTTATGTTAAGGACAAACTTATGAGTTTACAGATCACCATAAAGTTTCATATTCCAGAAAAAATTCAAGAAATAACTCTGCTTGATAAATATTCTATATATACTTACATTTTTTGAATTCCTTTTTTATAGAATGTATTTTTCTTTAGAAGAATATGAAATCGAGAGAATTTATAATGTAAATAAATTTTTAACCGTCTAAATTTTTATCTATAAAATTCGTCTTTTTTTTTTTTGAATTTTTCAATATTTTTTTTTTTAATGAG
>AYEL01082929.1:0-18432 GCA_000484575.1 Olivierus martensii | reverse complement strand
CCGCTCTTCCGATCTTTTTCAATATTTTTTTTTTTAAATGACAATTTTTTATATTCTTTCGGTTATCTTTTAAGGACATTTTGCGTCTATCGATAGATCTAATGCGCTTAATTATCTTATAGAATAAAGCGATCATTCTGCGTGTCTCCGCGTAGAGAGATAATAGAACAATGAAAGACCAAGAACAAAAAAAAGGAGAAAAAAAATTCAGGGAGATAATGGAGTGTCATGATTTGTTTATATGTTTAGATAGCTTAAACAGAATTGTACACGTACCAACCTTTGCTTCTTTTTTTATATATACATATATTTAAATTCGAGTAAAATTTTTTTATGTGCGCGCGCATTTTAAGAATAAATAAGACTCTTAAGAAATTTTCTTTTTATTTTTTCTGGAAGATAATATAATTTGAAAGGAAATAAACAAAAAATGATAACCATAAATGTATAATAAATAAGATAACATAACAATAAATTCGGCATCACATGGTTAAAAGTAATAAAAATTCACCTTTTAATTATAGGATAAATCATAAAATCTTGTAAACAATATTTGTATTTTAGTTTTTGATTAAAATCGTAACAAAGTAACCAGTTTATTTGCAACCGTAACGCAAAATTCGCTGCAAATATTGCACTGATATACAGCATTCGATATAAATTAGATAGATAATCATGAGCATAAAAGAAAAGCAAATTTTACACTCTAATAATTTTTAATCTTAACTGTAGATCCAGAAAAAAACAGTATTATTATATTGAATAACAAATTTCAATAAAATATTATGATCATTTTTTTTTCTTTTTTTTTTTTTTTTTGGTCGAAATATCGTTCGGTTATTTATACGTGTTTTTCAGTCGAAGAAAGCATTGAATATGGCGTATAAAGTTATAAAATATTCTAGACGTGAAGCAGGTGGAAAAAAGTGATGTATGTCGCACGAAGAAAGCAAAAAAAGGCAAATGACTAGCCAGGCTGTAATGAAAGATACATTAAGGTTTGGTCAGTAGAGGCATTGACAGCGTTCGGATGGAAACAACTTTTATATACCTCCTTTGGCCAATGCTGCGGAATATGTCGGACGTCTCTACCCATAGCATTTCCATCGTTTACGAGCCACTTTCCCATTTCTCACTTTTCGTAAAACAAATCAAAGATTTATTAAAGAAGGTTAGAGAGATATTTTACAATTTTTTGGAGTTAGAATGGCACCCATACCAAGTTAAGGTCAACAAGATTCGAGATCTCTACCACGACAATGCTATTAATCACTTCCGAAAAATCCCGAAGGAGAGAGAAAAGCAATCGATATTGGACAGATTCTTTATCGGAAAAAAATCCTGAAGGAGAGAGAAAAGCAATCGATATTGGACAGATTCTTTATCGGAAAATAAATATAATAGATGAAAATGCAAGAATATGTATGTATATATTATTGTTATTACATATAAACAAATATAAATAAAAAATTATATAATTTCTTACTATGTTTTTTTGGGTCTCCGGAACGAATTAATCAAATTCCCATTAAAACCTTTGGTAAATCGATGATCGGTTAACGAACAATTCGGATAACAACATTTTCTTGGAATGGATTATGTTCATTAACCAATCACCCACTGTATTAATATATTAAAATTTATAACACAATATAAAAAAAATTTTTAATTAATATATTAAGTTATTATTAATTGTACTTCAATAAACATTGAAAAATTCATTTATATGTGAACATGAATTTCTTTTCTTTAATTGACTAATCAGCTAGATGGCTACATGGTAAAGCAACTGATAATATCTTGGAGTCAAATTCTGAATTTTATATCTCCAATTTTCAAGAGGAGTCCAGGTCCAGCTCACTGAACCCATCTTTCAATCTTCTGGCTGACCCTGTCATGAATGTTAGCTAGTTTGTGATAGGCTCTAAAAGTGGCCACTGCCAAAATATTCTATATATGAGTTGGTGGTATAATTTAAAATGACCTAACTTAACTTCATTTAATTGTAATTAATAGCAATTAAATAATGAAAAATTTATTTGAAGATAACACATTTATTCAAAGATAATCTTAAAAATTCTTTCTCCTGAATTATACAGTATATTTCATTTAAAAGAGTGCACAATAATTTTTTTCAATCTTTAATACAAATAATGAAATCAACTAATAATCAGTTCTACCTAGGAGTGTAGTGTACATTAGTGAACTAAACTGTTTGCAAAAGTTACATTATTAACAAATAGCTAAAACTTTTGAAAGTTTAATTAATTTTGACATTATTTAATGCTATTAGTATTTTCATTAAAAAGATTAAACAAAAAATAATATCTATTTTTTAATTTATTTATTAAGTTCAAAAAGTGGTTTAACAAAAATTTCTCTTGATACTCAAAAATATACAGAAAAGTATTGATAATCAGAAAATATCAAAATAAATGTATCGTCTGCAAAAATATCAAAGTATCAGATTAAAGTATTGAGGTATTGGTTGCATTCCTAATTGTGACAGAATAATGTGACATAGAATAATGTGTCATGAAGCAAAAATCATGTGCTTGGTCAAAGTTGGTTTTGAATTTTTTCATAGAAACTTTCTAAAATTCCAATGTAATGTATCTGATTAACAATCTGATTTGGCAGGACTAACTCATGACAAACACTATTATGGCAGTAAAAAAATAATATGGACTTGATCTTCAATCAAAATATTTCTTATTCCTTTAAAAAATAAAGGAGAAGAAATTTGTCACTGCATGTTTTGACACACAGTTTATGAATTATATAAAAAAACTTGGGATTCATTTTCTGTAGGCAGTAAATCCAAACTTTAATAATAATTCTTTGTTCTAAATCACATTCATTCATTTTTTCCACTGAAATATTAAATACTAATTAACTTAGAAGCACAATTTAATCAAAACCTAACAAATTGCAATGAAACAAAAACTGATCTGTATAGGAAAAAAAAAGCTACAGCATAATATGAATGTTGTTGACATGCACAGTAGTATGATGTTGGTAATATCTGATTCATTTATTTTAGCCATACACTATATTACTTTCAAGTAATATGTTTTTGTTTAGAAATTTAAAATTTCCCCATAAAATAGATCAAAATATTAGAAAAATAATTATTTCTATGTTCAAGAATAAAATTGTCAGTTTATAAATTATTCATATCTTTAAGACAAATATTTTTAAGTTTATTTCATGTAAAATTTAATTTAAAATATTCATTTAAAATTTTACCTCTTCTGAATGAAAAAAATATTCACTTAATGCAAGATGAAATTTTAATTTAATTAAATGGGCATAAGAATCTGCAGAATTAAGTGGAACAATTTCTTCAAGAATTATTTTTCCTTCATCAACAAAACACTTTGCAGCATCCATTAAATGATATCTGGATAAAACTGTTATTAACATATTTATGGCTTGTAACTCTATAATTGGGTTTTTTAATATTTTTGCAATATTTTTCAGTAAACTCCACGTTTTTATTTCTTCAATAATCTGAAATTTTTAATAATTCATAAAGCTATTAATTTGCTAATCAAATTTATTTATACAGATTTCCCTTGTTTTATGAATTTTCACATTAATAAAATTTATTAATTTATATCTGTTTTTGATTAATGAAGTTAATTTTCATATTTATGATGAAATCATTTTATCATTGATTGATTAATCAATTAAAATTTATTTAAATCAATTATTGTATTCTGTTATATATAATAATTTATATCTAATTCATATTTTATAAATTATTTTATTATTCAGATGTTCTAATAACAATTTAATAATATCGATATTACTGACATTATGCTAATAGCAAATATATCTATTATCTAAATATTATGTATCTGTTAAAAACTGAAAATTTAAAATCTAATGGGCAAAAAATAGGTCAAATGTGATGTGCTATCAAACTATCATAATACAATATGCATTAATATTATACTTATTTTACTGTTTTTGGAATGTCTCAATATTAATAGATAAAATGTCAGCAATTTTCTGGAACAACAAATATTTATATTGGAATTAATCAGAACTGGGTTTATATTTTATAAATATTCACCTAACAAATAGTTTTTAACAGATGTCCTATCTTCATAAAATAAGGGATATCTGGATTTTATAAAATGAAAAAATTTTAACAGTACACTAGAGTCTGAATTTGCATTATAATTACACTTCCAAAAAACAACACAAAGTGAAATGATGCACAAAATGAATTATTATTTTCCAAAGCAATTTGTTGAAATTACAAAGTTTAAGCATTATAGTTAAAATATTTTCTAAAACTAACAGTCCTCTGGTTCACATATTATAAAGAGTTTGAATTTCTAAACTATTTTCCAAAGTTGAGCCATTGTAAAATAAATCTTTATTTCTCAAGATGAATGATAAAAATTTTAATTACATTCCTAATAATTTTTATTCTAAAAATAATAAAATCAATTATAAAAATAAAACTAAATGAAATCCTAATATATTGTCTTTAAAATACTGAAAGTTCTTGATTTACAAGTTTCCAGATTTGCAATTTTCTTTTAAATACGAAGTATCAAAAAAATTGAAAATATGAATTTTAGTTGCAATAAATAAATATTAAACATTCATAGAAAGACCTTTCAAATCACATACATAACTATACAATACCGTAAGACCAAGTTTCGGTCTACTAGAAAATTATCTGCTAGGAAATTGGAAAAATAAAATACATCCAAAAAGCAGTAGCAGCATAACCTCTAGTTTTACTAACATATTATGTAAATAACTTCCATTCCCAGTTTAATTTGAATAAAAGATCTACTTATCTGTTAATAATAATGAAAAATAAAAATTATTTAATATTTATGTGACAAATAATTTATTATTAACTAGTAAACCTGTTGCAGTTATGCCAGCAACAAAAAATATGCTAGTGATCGACAAATGATTTTATAATTTAATGATTTCAAAATTTAATCTAATTAATAGGCAAAATTTCTTTATTTTTAACAAAGTTTGTCTTATTAATTAAGAACATATTTCTTTATAAAAATTAATTACAAAATTTTTGGAATAACTGGAAAATTACAAATTATTTAAATATTTTATATATTAAACTCGCTAGTAATGTTGCAATATATAATTTACCATAAGAAAATATATTTTTCTAAATAAACTCCAATTGAATTCAAAGATTCATCTTGAATCTTAATTATTGTGATTCCACATGCTGATTTCACTGGCAACACTTTGTCATTCAAACGAAAATTCATGATAAGTCTTTCTGGGAATTAAAGCATGTTTGCCAATTGGTCTCTTCTCAATCATTTTCTTAATGATTAATTCAGTGTTGTTTGATAATCTGTCTCCTGTTGCCTTATTTCTTAGCAACATTACAGTTATTCTGCATTTTATATGTAATTAATTAGGAGTAATTCCAGAATTTTCTGTTGAATTTAATTAAATACTCCACTGGAACTAAAGTTTTTTGCCAAAAGCTGAAGGATGTTGCTGGGCCCAGGGAAAAATTTACATGGGCTCCCAGTAATTTTAGAGTTGTAAGGTTGGGGCAATTTATTACTCTCACTTCAGACTAATTTTCAGTACTGCCTTTCTATGGCTAATTGGCACGTAAAAAAACAAATTGTGGGCTGATATGTGGTCCATTGTAAATCCCAAGCCGGGGAATTTTACCCCATCATCCCTTGAGGAACACTACCATGATTCCTACTTAATCTTTCTTGACGTCATTAGGTATTCTGACTGCTGGCAAATGACTGTACAGTTTAAAAACAGAAAAGTTGTTTTGCTTGTTCAAAAGTGTGATTTCAGTACATGGCAATTCTAAAGCCATTCAGTTAAGCTAAAATGAAAGTTTTTTGTGAATATATAATTATCATCCAAGAGACATTGTTATGATGTTACAAATATGACTAAAAATATTTCTTCATTTTTACATAGCCTTTGTGTATTTGAATCTGTCAGGTAATAAATATAATCTAATATTTTTAGTAATGTATAAGTATAGAAAAATAACAGCGAGGCTTTTGAAAGTGTTTATAAATAACAGTATAATTTGTCTGAGTTCGAAATCTTCTTGCACCCAACTTATTTTTATATTTTTCTTGCCTGTTATGCATTTTATTTACCTGTTTATTATTATCCATTAGTCTTAACGATGATCACTATATACATGGTTATTGTTGTTGCTTGGAGAATGATAATGACATATAGTCTTTGTGAGAATTTTTATCAATAGAACTGTCTAATTTTGAACATGATTTCAGATTGGTATCTAGACTAATCAGGATGTCTCTTTGAAAAATTTTAGAATCTTATTTCATCTAGAGAGTTATGCAAACCACACAGATTGGATGGAATATCTATTTAAACTGATTGAAGATAAGCTATTCACTAATCAAACTGAACTTTCCTGATGCCATTAAAATGAGAGTACAGATTAGAAAGAGAAAATTCAATTGTTTTCTTGCACGAAAGTATGATGTGACAACATGGAGGACCTAAAGCCATTCACATAAATTACTATGGCTATAATTGCAATGCTGACAATAGTAGTACCAAATGAAAGAGACAACCTATAGGTCAAAGTTCAAAAAAGAATCATAGGTGAAATCGGTACCATTTCCAAAATATACATATCTTTTTATACAAATCTTTAACACAATGGAACCAATGAGTACAAATTCAATTATGCATCGGTAGGGCAACTTGTTAACTATCAATATAATAAATAATCATTATTATAGCAATCTATCTCAAACATATCATCAATTTGACTCCTGTTTTTTTTGTGATCGTTGACTTATAGATTGACCTCTTTCGCTTGGTACTACTTTTACCGGACTTTACAAAATTAAAATTGTACCATCTCACGGCTTGAATTCATCTTGCACGCAAATTATTTTGCATATTTTTCATGTCTATTACTCTTCTTTTAATCTTTTACTGTTCTTTAATCTAACCAAAGATCTATCTGCACATTTATTTGTTATTCGGAGAAATGATCATTGGTATATTGTATCCATCGCGAATGTTTTCACCAATAGAATTGCCTAATTTTGATTCATGACTATAGACTGTTTCCTTGATCAACTGAGATACCACTTAGAAAAATTTAAGGATGGTATATTTTGATATTTTGTATACAGAAATGTGCTGTCAACTAAAGTGAATGCAATGGCAAATAGATAAAGGAAGATATTATAATACGAATGATTGACTGTCAACTACTTCACTCACTGCCGCTGAATTTCCCTAAAGTTATTTGAAAGTATCCACTGACTGTACAGATTATAAAAGGATTATTCAGTTTTACTTTCTCATGAGAGAAACAACATAACATCACAAACATCGTTGATTAAATTAAAAAAACAGATATTAAAATAAAATGGAATATGTTTGTAAAATTTACTGCTTTTTTGCTCTTTTAAGTATTATATATTTTTCTTAACTATTAAATTATACGTAATTATCGTCTGAGAGATAAGACCTAATCTAATCAACCAGAAAGCCAACATCTCAGGCAGACACATCGCACCATCTATCAAATAAGTTATAACGTTTTGTCGATATTTGATTTTTTGAAATATTTTATAACGATTATTTATAATATATATTAAATAGTCAAAAACTCTAATTTCATCTCATTGAAATTCAAATCAAAAGGATTTATAAAATTTCATAATATGGTCTTTTAGCTATTTCAGTCTAAAGTTGTACATGACATTAATGAGGATAAACAAATTATTATATAGACTAGTTGGGAAAAAGGTGAATATACTCAAGAAAGAAGGTCTCAAACATTAAAAAGAAGTGTACAAGCATAAAAAAAAAACATACACGAGTTAAAATCAATTTTTAAAGCTGAAGTATATTTTAAACTCTGAACTTGGCAAAAATCTCTTCACCAAAAAAAATATATTCCACAGCATCACTTACAAAACTAAACCCCTTGCTGCTTACTAACTCTATAACGTTTCGGGTGAACTTCTATGTACAACTGAATGCACTGTCAGATATAGATTCACAACCCAAATCAAAATGCAGTTGAATTCCACTGCAAACTACAATTGTTGGATGCAATCACACTTTCATATTTTCCAATTTGGCTGCTTTTTTGCCTTTACTTGCTCAGTTGTGGAATATACTTTTTTTGGTGAAGAGATTTTTTTTCAAGTTCAGAGGTGTTAAAGTATACTTCAGCTTTAAAAATTGATTTTCAGTCTTGTACTTTTCTTTTTGATGCTTGTACACTTCTTTTTATGTTTGAGACCTTCTTCCTTGAGTATATTCACCTTTTTTTCTGCCCCTTCAGGGAATTTTCAGACTAGTATATTATTTTTTATTAGGCTAAAATAACTTATTGAATAAACTTTATATGTTGGATTACTGTACAAAAACACAGAAACTACTTGCTTAATAATACAATATAGTTCAATACAGCTCTTTAGCAAGTAAGAAATTTTTATTCTAAAATTTCTTACTTGCGAAAGAGCTGTATTGAACTATATCGTATTACTGTACATATAAGCTAACTCGCTGGTTATAGCAAATTCATGTTCACGTGGCCGAAAACCTTTGTTTCTAGTTTTCTCATTTCATCTAATAGATTTCCTGCTAGATTACTTAAAAACGAAAAAGAAAAAATTTGTTCTCAGGCAGAGTTGAACTGCTGCTGCCTACTTCATGAAGTCCTAAAAACCTCGATTTTTTGAAAAATTTCGGCAACTTTAACATTGAATAAAATCCATTCTAAAAAATTTTTTCAAAATGGAAAAAAGGTCCTCCGAGATTTTCAGTTGAACGTCAGAAATTTCAGTAATTTTACGCAAAAATTGAAAATTCTATAGGTTGTCTGACATGTGAGAATATCAACATCTATTTTTCATTATAATATGCTTACAGTATGATATAGCTCAATGTGTTATAAACCAAATTGTTTGGTTCATTAAGACGAATCGACCGGTACCATTCACATCGAAATCCAAGCAATATTGACTGATTTATTAGTCCTGAATGTGCCGTTTATGCAAATTTTGTGGTTTTTGGCACTGTGTTTCGTGAAGCCAAATTTTTTCAACATCCTAGACACACGCCAGCAGTCATTTAAAAAAAGCTTCAGTAAATCGGCCCAGTGGTTCCTGAGAAACACTACCATCAGCACCTCCTCTAATATTAAATGAAGATATCAAGTATATTATCAATAGCGCTACCATGCTACCTCGACAATTTTCTTGATTTTAAAAGCTATATTTTTATTTTTTTAAAAAGACAAATTATTATTTAATCAAATTATTTTGTTGGTCTTTATTTAATTTTATTGTGATTAAATTACATTGTTGAGAATAGAATTCCTGATTTTAACATTATGTTTGTTGAAAAATTAATTTTTGGTTTACGAGTTCTTATTTTATTAAGCAATTTTCAGGTCCAAATTAACTCAAACTCAGGAACTACCTGTATTTATTATCTAAAAAAGATATTCAATAAGAAAAAGAAATCACTTGAAAATATACCAGAAATTTTCTTAAGTTTAAAAAATAGAACAGCAAAAATAAATCAAAAATGTATAAAAATTATTGCAAATGGCAGATGAAGATTTTTAATTCAAGCAACAGCTGCAAACTAGTGAATATGAATTATACTTTCTTGTTTTAGGATCATGCATCAAATCTGTGCTGTATTTAGTTATAAATGCAAACAATGGAAATATATTTCAGATCTTAAAGATTAAGTGATAAAAAAATATGAGAATTACAATCAAAAATTATCCTGTATCATTTTTTGAATATTCCTTTTCTTTTACAACATATGACAATTTGACCATCATCTTGGCAAATTCTTTTTTGGTCTACATCTTTTAACAACTCCAAACTTCCTAATAGATAATTAAATATTTAATGCTGAATCTAGGAAATTAACACAATTATTTACATAATTGACGTCAAATAGTCTCTCTAGAGAGAGAATTTTTGTTAAGAGCAGCATAGACCCCCAGATATATAATCATTATAAATTTATTAATTACAAGCATAATTATCATCATTATTTTTTTAGTACAATAAATAATAATAATGATATCTTGTATTTTTTAATTTGTTATATAATTTCTATAGGATTCTATTACTGTTATTTCTTAAAGACAAGTACCATTTGCATAATTTTTCTGCTATGTTTCATCAAAGTAAAATAATTTTATTTTAAACTCTCTATTAAAAAACAAACACTACTTAGGAAGAATATATAAATTATTTTTTTTATTCATCTCCTACTTTAATAATTTTGTTCTATTATATTCATTTATAGTTATACTGAATGCTAATATTATGATCAATGTCATTTAAGCAATAACAATTTTTTAATTTTTTTTAATAGAAAATATTTGTATCATTTCTTTATTCATATTTAAATAAAAAGTATTTTTTTTATTGATACTGAAAATGACTTATTAAATATTAATGAATGCATATAAATAAAATAAATCAGATATTTAAAGTATTTTGTCCTGATGGAAGAAAAAAAAGCATTTACAAAAATCTGCCTATATGATTAAGAATCATCTAAATCTTAATGCGTAGTTTCAAAATACAAATTTTTTGAGAATATAAAATGATCAATGTACCATATAAAAAAGTACTCTCAATTCTTTTAAATTAAAGAACAAAAATTCAAATATACTAGTTATTTAGCTCTAAATCAATCCTATGCAAGTTCTTTTATGATAAAACAAAGAGTATAATAGGAAAATTTATAATTGTAAGATGGATATATATAAAGTATTCAAATAAACAAAAATGAAACTATATAATGCAATCCCTATATTTCAGAAGAAACATGAAATTTATTTTGTAATTTTATAAAATTACAATTTTATTTATAAACTTAGATACAAGAATACCTAAAAATTTAATTAAGGAAAAAATTCATTATAAGAAAAACTTTGATTTAATAAATTAAGAATCAAAAATTTTTGCTTTTAATCTGATTTTTTTTTTTAATATTTAACTTTCTTGCCAGTAGATATAATACAATTTAATGGATTGAATTATTTAGAATAAATATTGCAATAAATTATATAAGTTTTAGAAAACTTAATTTTATAATTTATATAAAAAATTTTACTATAAAAATTCGACATTTTTTTAACTTGCATAAAAGGTATGATAACCTTATTAACTATAAGGTATATATACCTATAACCACCTTATTTAATTATAAAATAACTTCAAAGCATATTATAAGATTGTATTAGTTTTTTATGAATATCCATTAAACTTAAGCAACTATCAAATCCAGATATTTATTACAATCAATACTCACTGCAAGAACTAGATAAACAGGCTTTTACTCTAATATAATTACTAATAAAATATCTACCAACTGTTGTTGAATTTCATCTTTGTAAACAGAATAATCTGATTTCAATTTATGAAGAAGCTTTTCAGTTGATTCCAATTTCTTAAGAATATCTAAAGTCTTGAAAAAAATAAGGCACAGGGAAATTTAAAATATGGTTAAAAAAATTTTTCAAAATTAGCTTCACTATTATGTTTTAGATATTATTAAATTTTTACCTACTTGTTTTTCTGAAGTTTTAGCTAATTCATTAGCTTTCTGTTCCATTTCAGAACGAAACATTTGTTCTTTATTTAAATCTTGTTTATATTGTTCTTGAATATTTTGAAGATTATCTAATTCTTTTTGTTGTTGTTGTTCAATCTTTTGTTTTTGTTGCAACTGTATTTCATAATTTTTGCACATTTCACATGGTTGACTAAGTTTGTGTTTTAACTGTTCTAACTAAATATAAATAATTCAAAATTAATATCTTCTTAATTATTAAAGTTTTAAGGCATTTTTGAAAATTTAAAATTAAAATTACAAAATTTCAATTATAAAAACATTTCTCAATTTAATGTATATTCTTATATTATAATTTACTAATACACTATATCCCGTAAAGAATTAAAACACAAATTTGATTCAAAAATTTCCTCATAATATGAAAATCATGTAAATCCAACAATGCTTAAATCCACTACATATATCTATTTTAATGGATAATTAACCTACAGTGATAAAACATCTTCCAATCATCATTATTGTTCATCACTTCTAAAAATTAAATATTGTTTCCTATACTATCCATTTAATTTGTATTTTTTTCCAAAAAATTATATTTTATTTTAAATAATACTATGTATATATATATATATGGTATTATTTTAAAAACAAATTATTGATAGTTTTATATTTTGTATGTTTTTCATAAATTTCATCATATTTACTATATATCAAACACTCAGCTAGGGATTAATTAACCAAATAAACAATATATCATATTAAGCAAATAATTATAGCAAAACAAATGGATGTAGATTAAACTGAAATTAATGATTTAACAATTATTAACCAATGTAGCTTCATCTATTAACAAAAATAATTAAACTAAAAATTTTAATATTTATCTGAAAATAAAACTTGTTCTTGACTTCAACTCAAACTAGCAATCTTTAAGAATAATGCTCTAATATCTTATCATTAAACTCAAGCAAAATACATTCTCTCTTCCAATAACTTATATATTGAAATTTAGGAAAATGCTATCATGAGATTGGCAAATTATTTTCTCAACTAGACTGACTATGTAGCCACAAACAATCTCTGGCAAAGTTGAGTAGAATATAGTTTGGCTCAGTCAGATAATATGTATAGAACAAACATTAGATGAGTTATTATATATGACTAACCTAATTATTCTTCAAAACTTATAGACTTTAAACATGTATAGTATAAAAATAAGATTGTCACACACACACACACACACACACACAGATGTCCCTCAATTTATGCGATTAATTGGTTTTATGAAATAATCGCGTAAAGTGAGTTGAATTTAGCATGGGTGAGATAGGGCTAAGAGTTTCTTCAGAAGGATTAAAAAAATGAAAATTTTACACCTATGAACAAAACATCAAATTTTAACAAATGAATTATTTAAACTTTTAAACAAAATAGACAAATTTTAATAAATGAATAGTTGGATTAATGAATTTAATTAATAAGAGTCATAAATAACTAAACACTATTGTGACAATCGCAACTATATAATTGTATAGTGCGCATTTTCTCTTATGATGAACTATTAATTGTATGAATAGATAAGTTGAAATTAAAAAGAAAAAGGAATTGAAGTTTAGGGATGAAGTTTCTCATTCGCTACGGAAACTTCTCCCAATAAATAATACGAAAAAAAAAAACAGAGATTATATATAATTATAAATAAAAAAATAGTTTTGTAAAGTAATATATAAACAACCTCAGGAAGATGTTAATTTAACATAAACAATATCGATTAATGTGTCTCGATTATCAGCAGAATTTTATATACAAAAACATAAAGATTATCAGCAGAATTTTATATACAAAAACATAAGTCTTGACGAAACATGAGATATTATGGCGAAGATGTGAGATCAAATTGCGTGCAGGTGTCGCCAGAAACGCAATAATGTAAACGAAAGGTTAACTTTGTAAAAACAAAGTACGTGGGAAGGAGAAAAAAAATAGGTAAGGGAAAAAGTCCAGAAAGGTTAACTTTGTAAAAACAAAGTACGTGGGAAGGAGAAAAGAAAATCGGTAAGAAGAGAAAGTCCAAGTCAGGCAGAGAGAGAGTCAGCAGAGTCCGAGAGAAGGTACCAATAAAGAAAGGTGTGCGCCAAAAGCGGTCCGAGGATCCATCGAAAATCATACATTTTTGAATGAATTTCTATTCTAAGTTAAGGACCTCTCACATATACTTACTGGTGTGTGTGTGTGTGTGTGTGTGTGTGTGTGTGTGTGTGTGTGTGTGCGTGTGTGTGTGTGTGTGTGTGTGTGTGTGTGTGTGTGTGTGTGTGAAGAAGTTGGAAGTAAAGAAGAAATACAAAAGAACTGTTCCGAAGAAAAATCAGCTTGTGAATTCAACGAACATTTCAACATCTAGAACTCTAAGGACTTTATTAACTAATTATAAAGGTATTTATCCTCCATCTTATTACAAAGTGCTGCTCCCTGTGTTCGGGTCAGCAATATCTGTAAAGGGATATCTCTCTCTCTCTCAATAAAGATCCAGGTTTTTTTCAACCGTATCGTTGTCTGTCATTGCATCACTGGAGATTTTTCTCCTCTCCATCCTTACCCACAAAGGCGCTACATATCCGCGTTTTTGGCTATAAAGAAATATCCTGACGCCACAGTCGCTCCGCGGACCCCACACTATTATAATTCTGAGAGTCTTCAATTCAATATTGAATGGACTTGGTCTAGTGAGTCTGGATCAGAGTGATGATCCAGATTTACTAGATCAAGTTCATTCAACATCCAAGAGACTTCAAAAAAACAAGCAAGTGATCTTGCTCTTTTGAAGTCTCTTAGATGATAGGCTGATGATCTTCAATTTTTTTTAATGAAACAGTCGAGACTTAGCTGACGGGCAGCATTCTCTTCCTCTCTCTCTATAAAGTTCTTTGTAGCAAGCCAAAGAATTCTGAATTTTTCTTGCAATTTTCGCACTTCTAGTTTCATTATTAGGATCATTTTCTTCAATTATTCTGACAGCATTATCAATATGTTTAAAAAATTCAATCATTTGTTTTATTGAAAGTTGTTAGATGGGTTCAGCAACAAAGGGCTCAAGAAAGAGATCACTCATCATTCATGATGTTTCTTATTTCTAGAAGCTCTTCATTAGTTGAGATCTGATGAGCAGTATTTGAGCAGTTCATTCACATGAGAATTTTTAAACAAATTTTTTTTACTTTTTAAAATCCCATTATAGCAAAAATGCATAAAGTGAGATCACGTATAATGAGGGATACCTGTATTAAGATTTATATTTTAGTTATATATCAATAGATAGAGCCGTGAGATGAGATGGTCAAAAAATCAGAGATACACTCATCTAAAATGTTAAAACATCAGGTCTGATGCCAGGATCAGTTTAGTGTGTATTGCCCTGGCATCCCGGAATCTCAGTATTGTAAGCCCTAATACAGAGTAAAGTATTTAATGCTTTTGTTCCTTATTATTTATGTTAGGAACTAAGCATTTCTGTTTTTCAATTCTGTTTTCATAATACATTATAAATTTGCTTTATATATTGGAACTTTTAAGTTGTTTATCATTTTTTTCTAGAGTAACTGTTTTCTTATTAGTTTAAAAGCCTTATTGGCTATCTAGTTAACATCACTATACTTTAAGTTTGAAATTTTTTCTATCTATTTATTAATGCCATGCAGCAAATTATTTTTTTATATTCAGTTAAAAAAATACTCCTTTTCATGTGTTTTGGATAGTTTAAATAAAAACTTTTTGTTATTTGCATATTAGTTGTTAACAATTTGAAAATTTAAAAAAGTCTATATTTCATGTAACAACAAAATCTAAATATAAATATTGTTTTCTATTTTATGAATGAAATTGAGATTTCAGTGGATATTATTTGCTTTTTCTATAATATATATATATGTAAACATCAAAAATGACCTAATAATATACGATAATAACAAAATAAACATCAAAAATATTATAAAAAGAGCACCTGTATGGAATATGATGCTTTTTCTATAATAGTCTGCATCTGTATGCATCTATAATTTTTATATATATATTATAGATTTTTATTTTTTCCTATTAACAAAAAACTGACGTAAAGTCAAAAACAATGTAAATTGAAATGACTTAAGTTGAAGTATGACTATATATTGTAAATTTTCCTTAATTCTAGTAAATCATATTGTTAGTTTGGCAATGTATATGTACTGTACATGTATATATACACATTCAAAACTATCTTTTTTATATTAGCTAATTATTATTATTTCTTTTTATTTGTCCATACAGATGTTTAACCAGATATTCTTGGTCTATTTGTTTAAGAATCAGATAATGTGAAAATTCATCTGATCATGTATCCATATGAATTTGGTACAACATGACAACTAAATTTATATATAAAAAGGAATTGAAAAGCAGACTATAGAATTAATATAAGAAAAGTTATGATACATCAAAAATGACAAACAGTAATATACTAGCTAATCTCCACTGATGCATGAGTAGACAGATTATAATTATTAGTTTATGCAATACTAAATGGCATAAGATTTTTTGGCATCTGGGAAAATGATCAATATGTTTATTTCCTGTTTATAATTTTAGTTATATATTTTTATTTGTATTTGTTTTGAACTATTACTGATTATTGTATATTCTCAAAAACATTTAAGCAATTTTGAAAATAATCTAGTTAAAACTTGTTTTACATAATATTTATTTTGTAATCCTATAAATTATTATTATTATTATTATTGTTAGTTTATAACAATAATAAATTTAATTGATATCAGAAATTAAATTTTTTTCTTTTAAGAACATTTAGTTACTGATAAATTAAAAAAAATTAAACATGTTAGATTTTGTACTGAAAATGAATTTGATCAATGTTAAATAAATCCACAGTAAGTGAATTTGGTTTTCACAATTTTACATTCTACCATTACATTTTTATACTTTTTTAAAATAAGAATTCATAATTGATATTAAATAAACAATAAATTTTAGATCAATTTCAAATGCATATATTGTATATTGAAAAAAAGATATGTATAATTAGATATATCTAGTCTACTTTCCTCCAGATTAAAAAATTACTTTCATATAAATATTCTTACTTCTTTTTTCAATATACTTTCTTCATCTTTTCTTTGTACTGGCATTTCTATAAAATATTAAAACAAATAATTATATTATATTATTAATTAATGGGACAATACTATAATTATTCTAATGAAATCATGCTTTCTAATAAACTGCACATGGGAAATTGATTCTTGGTTTACAAGTTCTTACTTTACAAGTTCACTCCAAGACTAAATTAACTCAAAGTAAAGAACTATCTGTATTTTTACTTGCAGAAATAAAACGTTTAAAGTTAATAATTAAAATAATTAAAATTACATTTTATTATTAGATTTAGAGAGAATAAAAGCTGCTTAAACATAACATGTCATTTATCAACAAGAAAAAAGTTCAAAATTTTCAATTTTTTGGGTTGATAAAATTTAAAGTTTCGATTTTTTCATGGGATGTAATCTAAAAGCTATCTTCATACCACATTTTAAGTTTATAAATCTAGGAATTAAAACTGGGAATATCTATTACTTATTCTATCAAGCACGTGTGCATATTAGCTATATATATTAGATAATATATTACATACCTTTTATATTAACATTAATTTCATATTCATTATTTTCCATTTCAATAGATGATAACTTCCGATTTAATTTACATGAATTTTCATCATCAATATTATTTAAATTTCCAATGGATCTAAATCTTTTTTTTTCTAGCTTGCTATTATAAACTCCTATTTTATTCAAATTGCTTGGTAGACTGTTGTTTTTCTATTAAAAGTTGAAATTAATTATTCTTATCAAATATCTGGATATCTTAATATTTAATACAGGTTGACTATCAAAAATCCGGCAACCTCAAGACCTGAGGATTGCCATATTTAATACAGGTTGACTATCAAAAATCCGGCAACCTCGAGACTTGAGGATTGCCGATTTTTGATGTATATATATGCTGTATATGTTTAACAGGAAAAGACTACTTGTACAATGCTTTAAAGAAATAAAATTACATTAAATGAAAAGCAAATGAAATTTTATTGTTAAATAACTAAATAAAAGACAGTAGTTCTAAAGAATTTAAATTTGTTACTGTACTCTCGAAAAAGTCAAAAGATTTTATATAAAGCCAATAAGCAAAAAAAGCCAAAAAAACCCAAAATGTTAAAAAAATTTCTAATGCCAACCATGTCTAAAAAAAGCCAAAAAGAGCTCATTTGGCACCAAAAAAACCAATCTGGCAACCCTGGTTACAAGCATGGCTAAACATCTGATTCTGGAGTACAAGGCAGTCAAAACATAAATGGCACCTCCAGAAAACAAATGGAGCACCAACATGGTAAATTTAAAAATGCGCTCTGACATTCATGCCGGAAAACTGATGGAACTGGAATATTGATTGCCGGATTTTTGATAGTCAACCTCTATTATTTATTTCTTTGAAAAGTTAAAGATAATTCTGTTTATTTAATCTCTAGTAATAGGTTTATCATTAATATTTATAAAATGTTATAATTCAAAGTTATAAGAAACTTTTAAGATTTTTTTTTATATTAAATTTAAGTAATAATTAAAACTTTATATTCAAAGATAGAACAAATTTCATATTTTAAATTGATCAATTCCCTTATAAAGATTTTAGTTTTATAGAATGGAAATATTTTTAAGAGATTTGTATCTAAAAAATTTGATTCAAATGCATAATTATCTGTATTAAAAAATTATGAAAGTTATATAT
>AYEL01082927.1:0-14585 GCA_000484575.1 Olivierus martensii | reverse complement strand
TATGCACCCCTGGTGTACTAGTTACTTGTTTCGACTGCAGATAACACAAAAATAATTGTATTGTTTAAATTTTTGTGTTATATTTAAAATATAACTAATATAAACAAACAATCAGCTGATTTCGAAAAACCGTTAGATATTTCCCGCCAGAATCTAGGACGCTGACTTCCATGTCGATCGTCACGTAGCATATTACTCGCACACCACTTCCATGATTCAGGGAGCTCAACTGGGGCACTGTTGTTGATAATATCTTGTGCATGTAGTAATCTTCGCTCTGTCTCCATTGCCTCTAGAGTAGTCAGGCCTCTAGCATCAAAGGTAGCTTTTAAGAGGTCTGCATTTTGACAATCTATGGTAATGTCGCTTTCGTAAGCCTTTAGAGCAAGAGCTGTGCTTAATTTTCCAGCAGTAATATCAGCTTTATGCTCTTTTATCCTTTTTGACAGGTTACGAGCTGTATTACCTATGTAATAACGTACACAGTTTTCATCATTAAAATGTACGGGGATAGAATATACCCCAGCCTTCCTATTTATAGGGACACTATCCTTCTCATTTCTAAGGCAGTTAAACAGAGTGGGACCTCTCTACCATGCTATCTTGTGGTTCCCGTGCCTCATGGTTTTATTCAAAATCTTGTATAAATTAAGATCATATATTATACCCCTATATGCTCGGGTGTCTACCTCAGACTGAACGGATGGGGCTGTATGCTCGACACCTATGATAGACTCATAAATTTTGGTCCAGAGGCCATTCAAAGCTTTGAAAGTGTAGCCATGCTTATGTCCTTGTGAGAAATTAAAATTTAGTTCAGCTTTCCTATCATGCCATTTCATTATATGCGTGTATGCTTTAATAAACATCGACCTAAACGCCGCAAGCTTATTGGCCATGGGGTCGCACGACCACGAAGATATCAGCACGGGACAGTACGTGGGCTTATGGTATACGTTCGTAACATATTCACCATCTTCAGTATCTATGGTTACATCTAAAAAATGGAACGTACTGTTAGAACTCTGCTCAATTTTTAACTTGAGTCTTAAAGAATTATCACTAAGCATATCGACAAGTTTCTGTTCCTTAGGTGCCCCGCTCCAGACTACACACACATCATCTACATAACGTAGATAAAGTTTAAGGTCAGAATTAAAGGATTCAAGAACCATAGATTCCTTATACCTAAACACTAGCTCTGCCATTATGCCTGCCAGAGGCCCCTCTATAGGAACACCAATTGTCTGTAGATAGTACTGCCCTTGGAACATAAAATAGGAATTGTACGTGATCAGGTGGCAAATATCCCTAATAATACGAGGAGAGCATACGGATTCGCGTAGGTATTGTATAAGGAAACGATATAACATAAGGGCAGCAGGGGCCAGCTTGACAAAAGGATAGAGAGACTCGTAATCGAGTATAGAGTATCATTCATCAGGGAACTGTCCTAACTGGAGGAATCTATTGAGGAACTCTAGCGAGGAACTAACCATATACTTATACCCATCAAGTTGCTGTGCAGTCCAAGTAGCGATAGTCTTTTCTAACTCATAGAGTGGATACTGCCCTTGGAACATAAAATAGGAATTGTACGTGATCAGGTGGCAAATATCCCTAATAAATATGAGGAGAGCATACGGATTCGGGTAGGTATTGTATAAGGAAACGATATAACATAAAGGCAGCAGGGGCCAGCATGATAGAAGGATAGAGAGACTCGTAATCGAATATAGAGTAGCATTCATCAGGGAACATTCCTAACTGGAGGAATCTAGCAAGGAACTAACCGTATACTTATACCCATCAAGGTGCTGTGCAGCCAAAGTGGCAATAGTCTTTTCTAACTCATAGAGCGGGGAAGAAACCTTATCTACCATAGGTCTTATGGATACTGGGTCTTTATGCGCTTTAACATATCCAAAAAGTTTGGGCACATAAGGGCATCTCACTCTCTTAACCTTCCATATTTTTGGAAAGGAATCCGACTTAAGGAGAGACGTTAACTTACTAGCAATTCTATCAGTAGAATCACAATCTAGCAATAACGAGTTAGATTGGGCGATAAAATCTGACAGAAGATCCGTATATAGGTCATCAGGTATAAAGGCGATTTTCTTAGACTTGTCGTCTCTGGTGCAAACGACCGATTCATTCACCATCCATTGTTTGGCATAAGTAACATAAGCTTATAATTTACGCTGTCTCTTCTTTGTATAGGTGGAAGCTCTACTATGGATAAGTTCCCAACGGATCTTTTTAAACGTCTCATCATAACCCTCTAAAAAGTGGTCAAGGTGCGGTGCAAGGTACACAAGCGGGAAAGTGAAAACAGAACTGCAGTAGGCCCATTCATAACAAGATAATTAAATTTATTAAATTTAATTATCTTGTTATGAATAGGCATTGTTAATGTTATAATTATGAATAATTATAAAAATATATAATTATTCTTATCATTTCATTAAATTTAGAATAAACTGAAATAATTAGAATACTTGATTTCCTACAGTAGTGGAGAGGATAAGCATTGTTTTATTAATGAAAGCAGTTAACATCACTAGTTTATGGTAAAACAACCCATTTACAGATGATTGAAATTGGAAATGTATTTCAGGCATTGAGCCCTTCTACAATTAATCATAAACTTTTTAGTGCAACTATATATCAATAATATCACAGAATTTAATCAATAATATCATAAAATTTTAATGCTAATCGAGCCCTTCTACAATTAATCATAAACTTTTTAGTGCAACTATATATCAATAATATCACAGTTTAGTAAAATACAAATAAAATTTTAATGCTAATTAAGCATAAAAATTTTATTTCAGGTCCTGCATCTCGTGATGTTGATAAATTAGTTGAAATGATGAAGAGTGGTATGAACATTGCACGTTTAAACTTTTCTCATGGAACACATGAGGTAAATATTTGATATATATTAATTTCAATTTAATAATAATTTTATTTTTAATTTTTCTTATTTTAAATTTTAATTAATATTTAGTATCATGCTGGAACAATACAAAATTTACGAAAAGCAGCTGAAATCATGGCCAAAGAATTGGGAATGCCTACATATCCTGTTGGAATTGCATTAGATACTAAAGGTCCAGAAATTCGAACTGGTTTACTCGAAGGCGTATGTATAATTTCTTAAAAAATCATCTATATAATAAATTTATTAAAAAATAGAATTTGTTTAGGGTCCTTCTGCTGAAGTTGAATTGGTAAAAGGAAAAAATATCAAAGTAACAACTGATGATTCTTATAAAGAAAAATGTTCAGATGAAATACTTCATGTAGATTATAAAAATATTACCAAAGTTTTAAGTGTTAATAGTAAAGTATATGTAGATGATGGTCTTATATCTTTGGTTGTCAAAGAAATTGGTATGTATTTTGTTTTCTGATTTTAAAAAGATGTAAATTTAGCTAATAATAAATTTGTTATTAAATTCTATTACTTATATAAATTCTTTTATAGGTAATGATCACCTAATTTGTGAGATAGAAAATGGTGGAATGTTAGGAAGCAAGAAAGGTGTTAATCTACCTGGTGCAATTGTTGATCTTCCAGCTGTTTCTGAAAAAGATAAAGAAGATCTTTTATTTGGGATTGAACAAGATGTATGATATTAATTTTATTTAGATTATTTTCTTTAATTTGGATGAACATTTTCAAATTTAGCTAAGAGATTTAATGAAATTATTTGAAAGGATAAAAATTATAAGCTGACCAAAATTTATATTAATTTCCCAAAATTTTCCCATTATCTTTATATAAGATATTTTGTTTGAGTTTTCCTTTTTTCCTCATAAAAATAGTTCTCAACTTTATGAATTAATTTTTTCCTGTTGTACACTCATAAAATAAGAATTCACAAATCAAAAATCAATTTTTTATAGACATAATGTTAAGATCAGGAGTTCTGTTCTCAGCAATGATGTTTCATCATATTTTGAAATTAAATAAAAGTAACAAAATCAATAATTTGATTTAAGCAATGATTTATTTATCTAAAGAAATTAAAATATGGCATTTAAAATTATAATTAATTTTATAAATAAAAATTAACTTGCTTTTTCTCAAACATCAAAACTTAAAATTGTCTTAAAACTTAAAAAAAAAAAAAAAAACCTCCCGGAACTTGCTTTCTGGTGGCTTTTTGTTATTGTTAATCCTTTGTGATAGATGTGTAACGGAAGTTGCTAAAGTAAATGAAATTATTATTAACAATATATGATTATGCTGATTTTTTATTTATTTAAAAATTTAGAAATAATGTTTAAAGGAATCTACACAGTTTTAAGGTGTTCCATAACAGATAAGGACTCAAAAATTAAGTTTTTAAATTCGCTAAATAATCTTGAACACCAGTCTTTTAATGTGTGTTCAGCTTCATTTAATAATTAAGTTTATAACTAAGTGTTATTAAACGTAATGAACAAAAAAATATTTTTCTCTGCTGAATGAAATTTTTAAACAGTCACGCATGCTACACGTTCAGGTCAATCCCGTTTTCATGCCAGTAACGTTAGATGGTTTTACTGAATATGAATTCAGACTTCAGGTTTTAACGAGTTATGTATAACAGTGATAAATTAATTATATTTAATTAATTAAAATTAAAAATTGTTTAATACTGTTTAATAAATTTTAAGCGTTTTTATCAAAATGCGACTTTTTAAAGTACCTTCAAAAATCTGCATTTAATCTATTAATAAATTAATATTTATTTATTAAACGATCGATAAATTTTCACAACTAAATTTAAGATGCAAATCAAATATTTCTTAAAATTTAATATTAAATGTATCACTAGTATTTGCATATTATAAGGATTAAAATATAATAAAAATTGAGTTCTGAGATAATTATCATACAATAAAATGACGTTGATCCGAACTGATAAGAAGGATGATTGGTTGTCCGGATTAACGATATTCCGGATTAATGAAGTACTATAATAATAAATCTATAATTCATATAGAATAAAATCACGAAACGAATATAGAAAATTGAAATTAATAACTAATTATTATTTATTCAATATTTTTTTAATGGATAAACAACATCCGGATTAAAACACTTTTATTGCATAATTAATGAAGTATAAATTATTCCTGATGAATGTTTTCGAGGGGGGAAATAAACTAACAAATAATTTAATAAGATAGCATTCTTACATTCTTTAGTGATTAAAATTCGTCCATCTCGATTTTTATGTACTTTGTTACCGTATATTTATCTCGATTTTACGATTAACAACTAGAAAATGGCATTTAATTTATAAATATGCGTATAATATATGTGCTTAAGTAAGTATTTTGACGATCTTCTTAATGATGTAGGGATATAATCTTGACAGGATAAAAAAATCGTCGGTTCATCAAAGCAAAAAAAGTGGTTCTGACTTTAAAAAAATAAAATAAAAAGAATGACTGGGCAATGTCCATTTTACGATCTACTAATCTTCATTCATCGTCTGAAGATTATATATATATATATATATATACACACAATATATTTAAATTTTGCCAGATAAAATAAATATGAGATATCTTTTATACTATTTAAAACTATATGAATAAGTTACAATATAAATATCTTACATTATATATGGATATATTTTTTGAAACTTCAAATTTCAATAATGAATAATAACTAATGAATATATTTTACGAAAAATGCAAATAAAGGTTCTAGTGTATTTTTAATAAATACTTTAAAACATTTTTATTATTATTTATTAGATAACATTTAAACAATTTCATAATTAAAAAATATAACACAATGCAACTTAATGTTGAAATAATATTCAAATTATATTATTAAATATAGTATTTAATGCATAACCAAAATTCTTAAATAATATATAATAAACATACTTTTTCAGCTGTATTAAATATTTCTGCAACAGTTCTAACAACATCAAGCAATTCTAATAATTCTTCCATTGGCAAAATATTTTTCCAATCTAAATCTGTATTAAATATTTCCATCCATAACTGTAAAGCCTTATTTAATGGTTCTAAAGTTTCTTGTTGAAAATGAATATTAGTATAAGAAAATGCAGGATTGATATCACATATTTCTTCTTTATCTTCTTCATCACCTCGTATATTAGACATTTTTTTATTTTTCATAAGAAACAAATTTAACGAATTTTGAATTTCTTTCTAAATAAATTTAACTATTAAATATTCAATATTTCATTGAAAAATAATACAAGATTTTATAAATCAAAATATTTTCTCACCTGAACAGCAATTTGTAAGTTTTTCATCTGTGTCTGATATAACCAAAAGTAAGCAAAAGATAAAAGAAACTTTATATTATAATCATTTATTTCTTTATTTAATTTATCTTCGAAAATCTCAATTGCTTCTCTGCAGCATTTAACAGCTGACCTAAAAATTAATATTGATTATTTTGAACAACATAAAAGTTTTTTCCCATATCTATTATTTATTCAAATCAAATTATAATAATCATCAAGTATATTTAAACTAATTGCCAATAATTATAGTATATAAAATATTAAATTTTACAAAGAAGAATTTATTATCTTTTATTAATACAATTACAATGACTATTTGTTGTTTTGCTCTTTATTATTTGTTCTTTCAATCTTTTGTCCTTCATAAGTTACTATCCATTCATTCTCAACCACTTTCCATCTTTTATCTATATGAAATGTATAACTATTCTTAATTGATTGTCATTTATTTGTTGATTAATAATAACTATTTCTATATTTCCTATTAGACAAACTTTCTTAGTATCATAAATGCTATAAAAATAGCAAACTGATAAATAAAGGGGAGAACTCAAATGGAACAAATGCTGAATAAGATATTATCTATTTATAAATATGTTGTGCAACAACAGTAATTTTAAGCAGATATAATAATTATGTTAACAAATGTATCTTTCATCTAATTATGTCTTAATACCTAGTGCAATATTTAGCACAAAAAAATTCTGTATAATAAATTCAGATATAAAGTCTATATAATAAATAATCTGGTACATTTATTATACAGAATGGCACAATAAAATTTATTTACAAATGGCATAATAAAATACTGTACAAGTTACAGTATTTTATTAGACTACTTGATATTAATATACTAAATATAAACCTCTCAGAATTCAAACAGATTAACTCAACTTTCTGTAAATATCTCAAATTTAGTACTGGAGCATATGATTGTATCATCATATATTCTGGTACTAAAATTGAAAAATTTACAGAAAGAGGAGTTAATCAGTTTAATTTCTGAGAGATTTATATATGCTTGATAGCATAAGTAAGTGAATAATTGAGTAATAAAAATTCCTACTTTTAATTTCTAGAAGTATAAATTTCAAATTTGACACGGAGACAGCATTTATATCAAATCTCAAAGAAAACATCTAAAATTTCTGAAGTTTTATTTTAACAATCATAAAAAAGTAAAAAAAAAAAATATTTTTTTTTGTTGATAGCACAATATCATTTAGTAGTTCTATTCTTTTAAAAATAATTTTTCTTATAAGCTTATTTTAATTATTAGTCTTAAATTAATTATTTCTATAATTAAAAATATATAAAGAGTAATAAAATATTGTCTAAAATAAAAACATAAATTTAAATGTCTTGAGAATTAAAATCAACTATCTTCTTAGTTTACATTATATTTGTCAATCAATCTACTTCAATACCTTCAGCCATGGGATTTGTAATTTCAATTAATCGACCTTTTTGAAGATTAATCCTTAATTTTTGACAGCTATTTTCATAGTTTTTATTAGTATACAAATATAAAGCCTTTATTTCCAATATGATAGTTAGGTCAATTATAAACATTTCACACAAACAAAAATTCCTTGAGTCTGGTTTGCTGGTATTTAGCCAAATTATCCCATCTCTAGAATGGGGATCCAGGGGACATAGTCCTTGATGGAGCTGGCAGTCAAAGACTGCAGGGAGAGAACTGCTATTTAAGATATAAAAAATAACATAAAAATAGTCCATTCAGCACAAATAAGCTATAAAAGAAAAAATCTTTAATTTTAGTATAAATACAGGAATAATCTTTAATATTTAGCTCACATAACAGGAAAAGTTTTTTTTAATCAATTAAAATGTTTTCGGTCTATCTTAGTGGAAAACGTTTTAATTGATTTTTTTTAATTGATTAAAAAAACTTTTCCTGTTACGTGAGCTAAGTAAGTATTAAAGACTATTGATAAAAACAGGAAGTGCTAAAAAGCTATAGTAAATACAGGAATGTTTTCAGTTAAGTGTATAACTATCATTAGGTATATATTTATAATATAGATGCAAATTACTTAAAAAAAAAAACATTTTTTTAAACTAAAATAAATATATTTTGTTTAAAATATATATTTCTTACAACTATATTGTTATTTGAATTTTTAAACATATCTAAACAATTCATATTATTAAATTATTCACAACTCTTTAGCAGTACAGAATTAATAATTTATTTTAATGAAAATAGAAGTATTTTCAGTTTACAAATAAAAACTATCTTCAGCTATAGATGAATAAGATAAGATACAAAAATTTAGCAAGAGTTCAATTCATGTGCAAAATTGAAATGATTCTAGAACAAATTATTTTAAAAATGTGGTTTTTATACATTGGCAGCAAAAGATGTCAAAATGGATTTTTATATGCAAGCAATCCCAAACTTACCATAAATCTGTATTTATGTAGGTTAATTTTAGTTAACGAGTCAGGCCCAAACCCAGCCTCTGTAAACTGAAGGTATGGGACTCAGAATTGAATCTGGATCCTCCAAGATGCTAAGAGATTGCTTTATCATATGACTTATGTGCTTATTCTTTAATATAACTATCTTTAATGTTAAATCTGTGACCCAAAAGATATGTAGATTCAATTTATGTAGGGTTTTGCAGAATGATCCATCTATGTTAAGTCATGGCTGCCTGTACATATAGATTACATTATAAATCTAATTCATTAGTGTATAATAATTTAGTTTTTTTATCTATATAATATAACCATGACATCAGAAGGGTTTCTGCTGTTTGTTTATTGATTACTCTACCAATTTTGATCTTTTCAAAATCATAATTGATTCAATTGTTTTGGCTTATCTCAAGACTGTGCAAAATTTTATTTTTGAATCTTGCCATTTAATTTTGATATTATTATCATATTCTCTTTTTGCTAAAGATGTAGTAAGTTCTTCATTTGTTATAGATTTCTAATGTTCTGCTAATCTCTCTTTGAGATCCTCATAATCAATCCTATACATTCTTCTGCCTGAGTATCATTATTCTATTTTTATCATTACATAAAATGTTAAAAATAATTGCATTTCACTTAATTGCATATTTTATCCCTAATTTTTTTTGGATTTCATTTACTACACTGGAGCTCATAGAATGGGATATTAGTACATATTCATTGCTTGTGATAGGAAGTTATTATTGGTGTGCTGTAGTGTTGGTTTGCATGCTGTCATAATAAAGGCATATTTCACTTTATGGCATTTAAATAAGACAGAATAGGTAGATAAAATATAAATTAACACACAGACAGACCAAGATCCAAAGCATCCTGAAAAACCGAAAGAATGAAACTTGGAATGAAATCTAGGTTCACCATAGCAATATGAGAATTCTTCAAAATGCAGCCAGCTGGCCAAAGTTTTTAGGTGTAGTACTGTTACACTATTATTTATTAAGTGTGCAAATATGTTTTTAGACAAAATAATTATCACTTTCTACCTTTTTTATATATAGATAATAGATACAAGCTCAGTTTTTAGATAGAACAATTTATTTACTTTTTTAAAGTAACTGGAATGCTTTAGCTTCATTAAGAATTGAAAAAATTTTCAAATCTTATTATTTATTATAAATATTTAACAAAACACTAAATACTATAATTATATTTTATAATATTCCTATCTCTACAAGCATATTTTGTGTACTTTACATTATAACCTAATTTAAAAACTATATCACCATAGCAATCATACTCTTAATTAATTTCAATCTATTAGAACTCAAATTTATTCTATTTATGTAGGAAAACTAAAAACTGACAAAGAGGGCTTAATCAAGCCAAAAGCACACCAATTTCTTTAAAAAAGTAAATAAATAGTTCTATCCAAAAAACTGAGCTTGCATTTATTGTCTATGCTTTTAGGCTTTTTATGTATTAACAAAAGAAAAAAGTTTATGAGTTGCTTTACAGTTCCAGACCACTGTTTGGAATATAACTGCCACATAATGTATGTTTGTATTTATTTTCTATCATCTGATATATTTTGAACATATAATTTCTGTGATAGCCAACTGTATAACTATCAGATATATCCATCAGGCAGGAGTAAACATAATACCTGTGTACAATAATGATGTCCAGGTAAAAGAATATATAGGAGTGATTATGATGAACCTCAAGGATAGTTTGCAGAACATCAGAAATCTATATCAAATATTAAAATAAAAATTACTTAAATGAAGAAAAAACATCAATAAATATAAATTCTTAATAATAAATGAATAACTATAAAGCACTTTCTGCAGTTTAAATCATTTTCTTTAATCAACTACCATACAATACTAACGTTTTCGACGTACATATGCCATCATCAGGTATTCTTTACCCTTTCTACATTCGAATTAAGATAACAATAGAACATTGCTATGGTAACAATAAACATTTTAGAATAAATTCAAAATCTTCATTCTCAGTACAATTTTTTAAAAATAGAAAAAACTCTACTATTTACAATTACAAAGTTAATACACAACAAAAAAATAATTTGTTGTGTATTAACTTGCTATTTTGTCACTGGCTTAATTCTCTCTCTAGTTCTTCCCACTTAATCTCGATCTCGCTACTATAGGACTCTACCGCTAATGCTGTTGTTAATCTTGTGTTTTGTACATCCTTCTTATGCTCATCAATCCTTTTTCTTATGGTCCTTGCCATAACGCCTATATACGCTTTATCCTCGTTTTTCCTTATGTCTCTGAGCGGTATTTTATAAACTCCACTTTTCTCTTGGTGTTCTAATGGATCTTTATCATTACACAATGCATTGAAAAGAGTCAGATTTCTTCTTGTTGTTAGCTGCTTATTACTCTTCCTTGCTATTTTTTTCGTTACATTTAGACTTTTAAGATGGTATGGCATTACCAGGAAGTTCCTATCTTCTTTCTCTTCTTTCTTCGACTTTCCTAAATTTTTCTTCACTTCTTCATATATCTAGTAATGGCATACTCCCTGAGTTCAGAATGGAGATTCATGGTATTAAATGTTCCTATACAACCACGGAGTCTTTGTGGTTGCGATGCTTTCCAAAACGACGATGCTTTCCAAATGACAGCTACCCATTGTTTGTGACATCAACACAATGGGTCACAAACAATGGGTAGCTGTCGTTTGGAAAGCATGGTGATTTGGGGGACTCAAACTGATTCAGATGACAATAAAGGACATCAAAGCAAAATATACACATTTCCACACAGCAACTATACCATTTTTGTATAAAGTTGGCTGGTAGGTACGTGGATGCACGATAAACCCGTTACAACACTGACTACCATGATTATTAAGTTTCTGTTTCTTTGCCCCGCAACAACCAGCAGCCATGACTCCTGACCCCACTCGTGGCTGCTGGTTGTTGCGGAGCAAAGAAGCAGAAACTTAATAATCATGGTAGTCAGTGTTGTAATGGGTTCATCGTGCATCCATGTACCTACCAGCCAACTTTACACAAAAATGGTATGGTTGCGTGTGTGGAAATGTGTATATTTTGCTTTGATGTCCTTTACTGTCATCTGAATCAGTTTGAGTCCCCCAAAACACCAAGCTTTCCAAACGAAGCTACCCATTGTTTGTGACATGGAAAATAGGAAAAGATAAAAGACTCCGTGGTTGTATAGGAACATTTAATACAGGGATGGGCAAAAGGTGGCCCGCGGGCCGGATCCGGCCCACGAAGGCATCATATACGGCCCGCGGCATAAACTAGAATACATTACAGTTTTATGGCCCACATTTGCAAAATTCTACTCGAAAAGAAAAAATAAAATAATAGATACTCTTGTAGTGTACATGAACTACTGAGTTAATCCAAATTTTGATGATATAATTAACCATGAACATAATAAATTTCCTCATTCACATTAAGTTGTAAATTTTTTTTTTACAAAATTAATTATGTAGGTACCTAAAATTTTTTAACATTCTGATGTAATAGGTTGTTAGCAGTCAACAGTTTGATAAAATACGTATGTTTTTAAAGAAAATTATTTGAATTTATTAATTCCTAGGATGAATTATTTTCTAATGATTTTAATGAAAAAAAAAAATAGTTTCTACAGATGCTTTTGAACTCTTTGCATACAAACAAAAACAAAGAAAATAATACAATAAAAGTATATTTTAAAAATAATATTGATACACGAATATATTCTTTGCGTAAGTATCACAAAAGTGGCTACACACAATAGCAAGATTAACAAGGTGTGCAGAAAAATTGGCGCAATCATTATTCTTTTCTCATGTGATGGTGAGAGGAATATGTTTGTGCAAGAATCAATCTTGTTTGAACTTGAGTAGTTATTTTATGTCAAAATAGTTTTATTAATTATTAATAGATTACTTAGTTAAGCTGCCATATCCTCATGGGATATTCTATATCTGGCGGCGAACACTTAGAGCCCATCACAGGCTGGCCAACATCCATGATGGGGTAAACCGGATGGTTGAAAAATGGGGTTCAACAGGCCGGGCCCTTTTTGAAAAACTGGAAGTATGGGAACCGGATGGTTGAAGGATGGTGTTCGACAGGCCGGGCCCGGACTCCTCCTGAAAAACTGGAGGTGTGGGATCCGAATTTGAACCCGGATCTTCCAGGTTGGCAAGCTACAGTTTTACCATGCGGCCATCCGGCCGACAATTATTAATAGATGAGCTGATGTTATCATCAATAATTTCATTACGTAATGGCACCATACGGTTGAATTCAGCCTTAGGTTCATTTCAATTTTTATATGGCCCGCTTCATCTTGAAAATTGTTAATCCAGCCCTCGGCAGAAAATAATTGCCCACCCCTGATTTAATACCATGAATCTCCATTCTGGACTCAGGGAGTATGCCGTTACTAGGTATATGAAGAAGTGAAGAAAAATTTAGGAAAGTCGAAGAAAGAAGAGAAAGAAGATAGGAACTTCCTGGTAATGCCATACCATCTTAAAAGTCTAAATGTAACGAAAAAAATAGCAAGGAAGAGTAATAAGCAGCTAACAACAAGAAGAAATCTGACTCTTTTCCTCTTTTCTTCTGATAAAGATCCATTAGAACACCAAGAAAAAAGTGGAGTTTATAAAATACTGCTCAGAGACATAAGGAAAAACGAGGATAAAGCGTATACAGGCGTTATGGCAAGGACCATAAGAAAAAGGATTGATGAGCATAAGAAGGATGTACAAAACACAAGATTAACAATAGCATTAGCGGTAGAATCCTATAGTAGCGAGATCGAGATTAAGTGGGAAGAACTAGAGAGAGAATTAAGCCAGTGCCAATAAACACATAGCCTACGGTAACCGAGGCGCTAGAAATAATAAGAAGAGCAGAGAAAAAAAGCTAGTTAATGACAAGCTAAACTGGGAGCCACCCTCAGCCTGGAAGTATGTTTTGACTAATGTGAAGTTAAATTAATATTTTAAGAAAGACTGATATGCAGGTTAGGGAAAGTAGAATGCTTAATTAAACGAACTGTGTAGCAAAGAAGTTTATAGTTATGTTATATGCTTATGTTAATTAAACTGCTAATCTCTATATTGTAGATAAGATATAAAGATGGAGATCGTTTCATCTTTGTATATTAATTACTTAATTAATTAATAAATTATTTTTTTGTTGTGTATTAACTTTGTAATTGTAAATAGTAGAGTTTTTTCTATTTTTAAAAAATTGTACTGAGAATGAAGATTTTGAATTTATTCCAAAACGTTTATTGTTACCATAGCAATGTTCTATTGTTATCTTAATTCCAATGTAGAAAGGGTAAAGAATACCTGATGATGGCGTTTGTACGTCGAAAACGTTAGTATTGTATGGTAGTTGATTAAAGAAAATGATTTAAACTGCAGAAAGTGCTATATAGTTATTTGTTTAGTATTAATTTCTTAAGCACTTATATTTTAAAGGACTGTATTCTTAATAATAATGACAATGTTTCAATAAATTATGTAAATTTTGAACTAATTATATGACATATCTGAATTAATTATTCATTAATCAAAATTTGTATATTAATTGTTTTTATTGATTTTTTTTAAAATATGGTTTGATATTTCATGATTCATGATTTGGTTTATTCAGAAGACCAATCATTATTCAAAAATAGCAATTATTTTATTGGAAGATTAAATTATGGTATAAAAATTTTTTCGGGAATCATATACACTGACGGAAAAAAAAATCCCAACACCAAGAAAGACTTGTGTTAGATAAACAAAATTTGGTAGGCGTGTTTATACATCTGAAAGATGACATCGATTCAA
>AYEL01082924.1:0-21903 GCA_000484575.1 Olivierus martensii | reverse complement strand
CTTCATTATTTATATATTATATAAATTATTAAATACACTTATATAATGAATATTGCATTATAAAAAATATTTTAATCATTAGTATAATCTATTTGATGTTTAATAATAAAAAAATTTATTATTATAATTATTATACAATACATGTAGTATTAATGATTACTATTTACCTTTCAACAAGAAATGAATACCGATCACCATAAACCCATATCCAGCGAGCCATTTCTACCAAAGATCTAGCATAATCTAATGGATCTTGAGATATTTCCAGCAAATTGCTTATAACAGAGTGACATTCTTCTGCATAATCATGTCTAATTATAAAAAAAATTATATTTTATATATTATTTACTGACTTTAAAATATAAAAATTTAAATTAAATATATTACAGGAATAAAGAAAAATGAACATTTTAAGGAATTCTGAATAATACTGTGCTAGATTTTACAGCAAACTTTAAAATCTGGCATGGTATAATCCAAATTCTTTAAAATCTGGTAAATTTTATATCAAAAAATCTTAAAGCAATCTGACATTCATATTTATAATCATTTTATTTTCAGTAAATGTAAAATTACTGAACCATTAAATAGGTTAATAAATTCTTTGAGACCATTATTTGCAACTAGGTAGTGCAACAATTATTTTTTTCCCATATAATGATGAGAGGAATACATTTGTGCAAGAATCAATCTTGCTTGAATGTGAATAGTCATTTTAAGTCAAATAAAGTACAGGCGTCCCTCGACTTTCGCATATTCAACTTTCGCACAATTTTAAAAATTCAACTTTTTAAATATTTTTGTCAATAAGAAAAAATTTCTTCCATGAAGAATGCTCCAAAGTGCTGTAGCTCGCTCTACATTCTCAGACACACATTACTTCCCACAATAGCAGATTTCTCAGAATCGTAATCACTATTGTTTTGTTCTGATCAAGAGATCAAAACAGTTTGGGCCGATTGTTTAAACGCGTTTTAGACCTCAACTGCAGTCTGAACCACAGTTTTATAAAATTTGCATTGCATAAATGATGCGTCTTAACAGATGTGGCTAAGACAAGGTCTAGAAAACCGGTTTCTAAAGTACAATATATTTCTAGGCCAGCCACTACCCACGTTTAGAATCTAGATCGCATCATCTTGCACCTGCGTTAAATTTTCATAATTTGTAAAATTCTCCATATTTAATTTGAATTATTATTGAGTGAAATATTTAAAGAATATATTAAATGTTTTAAGTGTAATTTAAAACATTCTTCAGTTTTTCACTTTGAACTTCCGCTATATTACTGATGTCATTGATAGAGCTTGAGATACTGATTAACTGAAAATTTTCAGACGACAAGGGCGTGTAGGAACTGTAGTAACAGCTAACTAAATCTTGACAAGTTTATAAAGAAAACCCCGAAAGCACTTAAAACACATCTCTTTAACTTCATTATGTATATATATTGATAAATAAATACTTTAAAACACAGTTTTTGGTGCACATTTTTTACATCCCTCGACTTTCGAACATTCAACATTTGCACACACTTTCAGGAACCAATTATGTGCGAAAGTCGAGGGCTGCCAGTAATTTTCATTAATTATTAATGATTACCTAATGTTATCATTAATAATTTCATTACATTAATTAATAATACATAATTACAGCGCTGTAAGATTAAATTCACCCTTTTCAATTTTTATACAGCTTGCGGCAGAAAATAATTGCCCATTCCTGCACTATAGTATACTGAGGAAGAGGCAGCAGTTTGATGAAATGGTCTAAAAATACAAAAATACAATAAAAACATCCATAAATAAATACAGAAAATAATATAGCAGCATCAACTTCAATTAAGTATTAAAATATAACAAGATCTTAGCTGATTATCTCAATATAAGCTTAGAAACAAAAAAATAGCTAAAACATATTCTTGTAACTGAATATATTAATACTCTGAAACAAAAACTTAGTATTTATTCAAAATTTTTGTGGTTTGGTTGTTGTCAATAATAGTTCATTACAATAATCATGAAAGAATTATTGATAATTTCTGTGGTTTCAGTAAATAACATATATTGCAAATGCATCCTGGTTTAATGTATAAAAAAAATCAGAAAATATTTATGAATATGTAAATATAACAGCATAAGAAATCTCTCAAATAATAAGCAAAACACATAGTTGTAAAATGCCAGAAATATACAACATTCAAAATTACTGATACAAAAATTTCAGATGCACTTACTTCAAATTATCTTAATAGAAATTATTAAACTATCATTGTTCAAAATTAAAACCATTTGTTAATCTAAATACTCCCTGTTACCTATGATGTCATTATGTCTAACCGATTTCAATATTTAACTGGTTACCATAGAAACTGTATATTCTTTTGTTCGAATATTCTGTTTGTTAAGCCTGACGATGGCTATAATAGCCGAAAAGGTTAGCGAATTTTGTTAAAATTTTTATTTCCATTAAATCTTAAATACTACAATCTAGTGCTTTGAATTCATTTCTTTTAAAGGAAATGTATGCTTGTATAAAGTTATAAAATTATTTGCACATAATTTTATAACTTTATACAAGCATGTATAAAATTGATAGTCAAGCAATTGATAGTCAGTCACTTTTATACAAGCATGTATAAAATTGATGTCTGAAATTGGCTGCAATTAATCATTTCATATACGTAAAATGAATAAGAGTGAACAGAGAAAGCAAAAAAAAAAATTTCATTTTAAGAGATTTTATTTTTATTAGAAATACTTCATAAAATTTGTTTACCATTTCTTAAGAATTTATTTGTTTGTTTTATAAATTCTATATATAAATTAATAATTGTTATATTAATAAACTTGTTTGGTAATTTAATTAAGAAACATGGCAGTGACTCTAGCTTAGTAAATAGTCATTGTCTGACTCTTATTATGCTAGTAGTCATTATGGCCCAAATTCAGTTTGCTATAACTTACATTCTACGCTAGATATTATTAATCTGACAATTATATTCAAGAAAAATATTGAATAGAAAAGAGATTACAAAATTTGAAGTTTCAAATCCAATTAATAAGAAAGTTTTTTAAAAACTGCAAAAATTGGCAAAAAGCATTGTTTTCATCATTATCTCTTCCTTCTTAGATACCTCTATAGTTTGAACTGTCAACTGATATCAATGACATTTAGGGGGAAGGTATTTCTTATATTACTGAGATCCCCTAAAAATTTCAGCACAATTGGATTAAAATAAAGGGGGAAATGGGTATTCATTTTCCATAAAAATATCTATATACTGCATCAACTGCTTTTGACCAAATTTTAAATATAGGCATATTATAAGTCAATTAAAATCTGAAAATTCTAGCCTACTGAGCCAAAATTAAAAGATATAGAAGAAGATGATTCTCTTCTCTACAAATATCTCTAAGTCACATCTTTTAACTGATTTCAATCAAATCTGGAATGTATATATTCTTTATATTATTTAACACTTTTGTGTTTTTTCTATGTATTAAAAGCTTTTTGAAAAATTATCCCAATGGGACCAAATGAGAATACAAGATCCTTTAATCACAAACTCTTCTATAAGTCACATCACTCAAGTGATTTTGATTAAACTTGATATAAGTATAAAAGTTATTTTATTAAATGTTTTCTAAAAAATTTGATTCAATTAGATTAAAAATAAAGATATTTATTGACATACTGTATTAACATATTGTTGTTAGAATGTTACACTATGAATACATCATATTATAAAATGAAATTAAATATATTATATAATGTTACTGATATAATCATTTTTGTATACAAGTGTTCCTCTAGTTATAAATGTAATAATTTCTTAGGTTTATTCATTATTTAAAATTTACACCAAATCCAGAATTACAAATTTACACCAAAATAATATCCATAAATAAAATGCAAAGTACAAGCAATCCCTGATTTATATAAGTGAATTATTTTGTGAAATCTTATATAAGTTAATATTTTATATATATGTCACAACATATTCTATACAGTATCAAATTAAGGCCCAATATTAAAGAATAAGCACATAAGTTGTATGATAAAGCAGTTGCTTATCATCTTGAAGAATCCTGATTCAATTGAGTCCCACACTGAATTGAATCAGGATTCAATTCAGTGTGTTCAGTTTTTTAGGAGAGGTTTGGATCTGGACCAGTCTTATTAACTAAAGCTAATTTAATAAAAGCCCATAAACCATGCACATGTGATAAAGAAGAAAAATATTTATATTCTGCTTTATATCTTTATCTGCTATGACCAGTATATTTTTCTTGTAAGTCATGAAATCTTTACATAAGTACAGATCTATATATGTTAGATCTATGCAAGTCAGGGACTGCCTGTATATATTATGCTGTATTGTGTATATGAAATCTATATTATTAATTGAACTATTTGTAGGGTCTTATATTAGTCTGTGAAAAAAAATCCAATTGCAAAAGCAAGAATTTTTGATTAAATATAGTTATTTCAATTTCATCTTCAAATACTACATAGTTATCTAATATATTATTATGCTAAATAACTATGTAACTTTATGATATATTTGCAGATAGATCATTTCATTATTGTTATTATTATTATTATTATTATTATTATTGTTGTTATATTTAAAATAGCATGTTCATATGTATAAATGAAAATTAACTCAGGTACAACTAGAGGAGCACCTATATATAAAACTGTTTTATTAGTAGTTCTAGTAAGAAGCAAAAGTATATTAAATCTATTTTACTTTGGAATATGATATTAAAAAAGAAAACTTTAAATTGAAAATTATTTATATCAATAAGTAATATAATATTGCAAACAAATGATAAATAATAATATATTTTAATATAGTACATATATTAAACATGATTTAAAATATAAACCAAATACAATATTTATAAACAAATTTAATATTATTCATAGAGTATTATTATATTATCAATGCAATAGCATGATTGTCAATCTTCTTATTATGCTAATTACTAAAAGGTCTATTTGGAGTAAATATCAATAGATTATAAATGTTTTTTTGTTTTCATGCTATTTTTAATGTGTATTGATGGCTTCGTGAATGTTAATTTCTTTTTTTTTTTTAAGTTTAACTGAGGAATTGCGGACAAAAATGTACAATTTTTTTTTTTTTTTTTTTTGCTATTTGTGTTGAATATATCCCATAGGATCTGTACGTACTTCTTTTTTTTGAACAAGAAATTTTTTTGCTAAGAAACTTTTATTAAATTGTACTTCTATTTTTTAACACTATAGAAAAAAAAAGGTATCTTTATAAAAATGATTTAATAGTGATGGATATTTTTACTTATCATGTAGTAATCTTGTTTAACTATATAAAACAAATTTCTTTTTATTTATAGATTAGAATAAATATTATCTGAAAGTTTTAGATATTAAAATAAATTTACAATTTTAAAATAAAATCTCATCTTTATACTTTATATTGAATATATAAATGCAAATTATTTTTTAAATTAATAGAAGTTTATAATTTATTAAATTTTTGTCTTATTTTAAACTGGGTATTTTGATTTCTAGAGATAAAGTTGATGTTGATAAACTTGCAAGAAATGTGAAAATTATAGCAGAGGCTTTAGCTCGGCATATGTATAATTTGACTGGAAAAATTAAAGCAAATATATTTACAGATGGATTGGTAAAAAAATTTCTTATAAATTTATATTTAAGATTTTTAAATTAAATCAGTTCCTGATTTAAAATAATGTTAATTTATTAATAAATAATTTAATAGCTTATTTTAATCATTTTCTGCAAAAAATTGTCTTCTATAATAAATTTTTTTGCTATTTAGAATATTTATAAGAACCATATATTATAGACCATTCAAATTTTGGGAAAGAATTCATTATTAATCAAATTATAAATTTATCAATAGTAAAATTTTTATATAATGTTGTTACAAAAAAATGCTATTTATTCAAAATTTTAAAAAGTCAATTATATTCATTTGAAAAAATGAATATAATGACTCTTTTGAGTTTAATTTTGTAAAATAAACCACATCATTATTTACTATTTGTAAAAATTTGTTTATATTTTTTAAAAAAATCTGAGGTAATTAAGAATAATACTAATTTACAATATAAAATCTATGTATAAAATACATAAAATAATAATAATTCTGTAACTAATTTTTTAATACATTTATGGTAATTAAGAATAATACTAATTTACAATATAAAATCTATGTATAAAATACATAAAATATTAATAATAATTCTGTAATTAAATTTTTAATACATTTTAACCATAAACTGGATGATGCATAGTGCTAAATTTCTATAAATCTCCTTGTAGACTTCTCAAGATATATGCAGGATGAATATAATTGTGCATAATGACAACAGAAGCAGAAAGATGGCATCATAATAAAGAAGTTTACAATAGGAAATAATAATCTCTAACAAATATTTTATAGATATTTTGATAAGTTTGTCAAAATGCATCAAGTATTTGATTGATCATAAGAGACAAGTAAAGTATTGTTAAACATGAGAAACAAAGTAATGGGATGATGAATAACAACAAATAAACTGATTTTGATGTTGGCCAACAAAAACTAATTAGTATATGATAATCATTGACTAAATAAAATTTATAAATCTAAAAAATATGCATTTCAAATTATGTATATCTACTCTAATTAAACTAATTAGGGAATATTTATAAACCAAATATTCTAAGCCAAATTAACTCTAGCATCATAATTTAAAATTAAACTATAATTTTAATTATTTTTAAATCAAGGCTATAGTGCCACTATCTGTTTAGTTAATTAAGTATTAATTCAACAAATGTGGCATTGTAGCCTTGATTTAAAAATAATTATTAAAATTATAATTTTATTCTAAATTATTACACTAGTGGTTAATTTGGCTTAGAATATTTGATTATGTTTATCTTTCATAAAATTGAGGTCATAGTATATGTTTCAACCCCAAATTTTCATATATGCATCTGTATTGCATAAAACAATAGATTGCATATGACTGCCAGATGTCCTTTGAATTGTATATAGCAATAGTCATACTTAATATACTGTATTAATTCTTATTATTCAACATCAAAATCAGTTTTTTTATTGCTAATTATTCTTTTATTTCATTTTCTTTTTTATCTTTAACAGTGTTTTACTTGATTTTTACAATAAATCAAATCCTTATCTCATTTGACAATTACATACATGCCAAAATATCTTTGTAAATATATAGTATAGAATATTATTTTGTATTATAAATTGCTTTATGTAGTGTCATCTATAAGTTCTGATTTTATTTTCTGTTTTATATATAGTTTCTATATAGATTTTTTAAGCATTTTGATAGTCATATGTAACGGTAACTATACTATATCTAATCAAGTAGTTTGGATATGGCATACTTATGATATCCAAACTGCTTTATTGGAATAAGAATGAAAAATTACTTTTTATTACCATATTATTGTAAAATTGAATCAAAAGTAGTATGAATCATAAAAGTTTTCTTTTTAATGTTTTATAGGCTGTACAAAAACAGTTTTTAGCAGCATGGATAGATTATCTCAGTTCAAATTCACGTAGTGCCCAACTTTTGGCTTCCACATCACCTAGACATCCATTAGTCACTACTTTGGAACAAACAATGGCAAGATATCTTAAAGAAGTGAGGACTTCCATTTTTAAACCTGATAGGAGGTAAGCTAAATATTTATAGAAACTTTTAAATTTACAGAATAGAGTAATATTTTAAAAATCTGAATTTAAAACTTTCAGGGAACCAGAAGTTGTATTTTATGAACCAGCAATTGCCATGATGAATGCTTACAGGTATGTTTGGTAAAACATTCTTAAAATAATAGATTAAAATTGATAAAATATTTTATATATTATTAATTTCATTTATTATAACTAAAATGTATATTTTTTTAATTATAAACCATTTGTAAAACCAGTTTTATTTCAAAACTAAATTATTGTGGAAGAGAAAAAATTATTTTGAAATGTTTATGCAAATAATTTTTTCTTATAGGAATAAGAAATATCAATATATCAATACATCAATACATAAGCACTAAATGCAGTAACTAAATTTATTCTATAAAAAAATGTTTTTGATTCATATTGAATCCTCTTCAGCTATTAATGGAATACAATTTAAAAATTTTAAAAACTCGAATCTTATATATCTTATTAGATAAAAGCAGAGTTTAGATGGAGAACTTTCAGGAATAAATTAAATAAAATTATTTTTGAAAACAATTCTTTTAAATTTTGTTTTGAATTTAAAGTGCTGTTGCTGTTAACTTTTTGATATAACTTGCATGGATCAATGATGACTAATGCCTAGATGAAAACATTATTCTTGCTAATTAAAATTTATTTATGTCTCTGGCACTATATTTGCATTTTATATATATTTTTCATTATAAGTGTATATATCAAGCTCTTCGAGCATTCTTATGTAACCGCGCTTTAATGTATTTTAAAAATATTAGTTTGTAAAGTTATACTAATAAGGGCTCAATAGAGCCAAAAGTACTTTAATAAAGAAAGTTTTGTGCTTGAAGAAATAGTCGATTTTGTTCCCTGCTTGAAGAACTTGAGATATACCCTTATAATTACCATGGAGCAGTGTAAGGAGTTAATAAGTTCTCTTTTTCATTAACATGTGCATTATTTTATTATCTATATATTACAAATTAGTTGCTCTATTGTGTTAAAATTTGTCTGTTGTTATAATATAATAATGTTAATAATTTTTAACATTATTGTATTAAAAGTTAACTTTCTGCAATATTTTCTATTTCATATAAATATTTATTACATTGGAACCATCAATTCATATTGTCAATGGCATTTTAAGGAAAATGAATCTTTAATTCTTTACTGTATCAAACTAGACGGTAATAGTTTAAATCTACAATAACTCCTTCAACCACATCATTCCATAAAAGATAAGTTTATCTTCCTAATGACATTGTGGCAATTTAAATAGATAATTATTTCAGAACACATTGTGAAGTCTACAGATGATATAAACAGGCTTATGGCCTATTTGTGGTCTGTGGATTGAGCCTGGACAGGTATTGAGACTTGAGACAAAGTGTCACAGAGACTATGTTTGGTAACAAACAACTTTCTTTATTGAAGAGAGAAAGAGTTTACAGATTTAATCCAACAACGATATCCTGTGAAAAATACCTTTATCAATACAAAGTATCTCTTTTAAATTTCCTTTTCAGATCTGTCACTGTTCTTTTGCCAGGTTTCCTTTTATGTTTTTCAATTCTTTCTTCTTTGGGTTGAATTATGATCTTTCTTCTCTTCCTTGTTAACAATATTTATTATTATTTTCCTTTCTCTTGGAGTTTGTCTCTATGAGAGCCACTTAATTATTAAAAAGAAAGACAACTGTGTGACTTTTCTCTCTAGAATCCAGTCTCCACACAACCAGACCTGTTGTTTCTACTCGAGTTGGATCGTAGACTCTGTCTCTTATATTGTAATTTCGCCCCCTTTGCTTCTCCTTTTCCTCTTTGCTTGCACAAAACCGACCTTTCTTTTTGGCTTCTTACTTTCTTTCAGTTCCAGAACTGACTGACTTTTTGCCCATTCTCAGGGCAGATTCTTGATTCGATTATCAATAAATTAATTCTTTTCCTGAAAAACAAACTTATCTTTTGTTTTATTATTTGATAAGAAGCAATCATATTATCTTATTGTTTGGTAGAAGATGATCTCATTTCATCATTGTTTGATGAAATCAATCCCTCTACTTCTATAGACATCTCCAATTTTTATCTAAAATTAATTTTAATAATTATAAATTTCTACCAAAATTCTATTATTTCATTAAGGCTTGTTGGATTCTACAACATTAAAACTTAATAATTTTCATACTTATCAATTCTTATCAATTTTTTTTCTAGTAACTAGAAATTGGATATAAATGTATATTCTAATTTATCAGCCTCTATTTTGCATTTACAAGAAATATATGATGAACAAATATTTCAAAGTAGAATAGCATTCACCTTGATGATATAGAAAAATACAAACAATTCTTTAGTGACATCAGACAACCATGTTTAAGTTATTTCAATTCATAAATATTCACATACTGGGAGAACAAAAATCAATTTGCACTGTATTACAAATTAACATTTTTTATTGAATTTTTATGCTATTTTTTATTTTATATTATATATTCCTATTTATCCTTTCTAGGTTGTGGATTAACCAGAGTTAATCTGCAACCCAGAAATGATATTTAATATGTTGACGCCAGAGGAGCAGAAATCTGCTCCTGTTTTCGTTACACTTAACATCAGGGGAGCAGTTTTCTGACCAGTAATCTGATACTTGATTTGTTTTCTTTGACCTGTGATCTCTCTCCTGGAGTAAATTTATAGCTGCCAAAAGTTTTACTGCGGTCTACTAATGCCATCTGTTAATATTTCGTGAAATTTTTCTTTCCGTTTTCGTTTTTTTTTTATCATCATCTGCGAATTTCGGGAGAGTTAAAATTTGGAAAATTAATGCGTCTTTTATGTAATCGCGGCTAAAATTCGCTGGTTATGTATAATTTTTTTTAGGAATTTGGATTTATCTTCATTATTTTATGATGGTTCTTTAATATTTTTCTGTTTTTATATTTTGAATGTTTGCGTTCTTAACAGTAAAAATATTTATTTTTTTATTTTTTGTAATTTGTTAGTAATTTTATCGTATTTTATTATTCCGTAATGATTTTTTCTGATTTTTATGCATGAAAGAAGAAATTTATGTTTTTTGCAAAACTTGAAGGAGGACGTTCCGAGTTTGAAGAAGCAAAAATCGTCACAAAATAGTGTTGTTTTAATGCGTTTATTTGATAATCGTGACTAAAATTTGTAAAGTATACATCATTTTTTAGTATATTTAAATATTTTATCATTATTTCATGTCAGTCAGTTGAAATTTTATTTTCAGTTTTTAAATTTTAAATATAAGTTTTGGACGTTTGCATTCTTAACAGTAAAAATATTTAATTTTAAAATATTTTCTTTCTTTTTTGGTAATTTGTTAGTAATTTGATCGGATTTTATTAGTCCTTAATGATCTTTTCATTATTTTATGCACGAAAGAAAAAATTTATGTTTTTTGCAAAGTTTGAAGGACGTTCAGAGTTTGAAGAAGGACGTTCAGAATTTGATCGGATTTTATTAGTCCTTAATGATCTTTTCATTATTTTATGCACGAAAGAAAAAATTTGTTTTTTGCAAAGTTTGAAGGACGTTCAGAGTTTGAAGGACGTTCAGAATTTCAAGAAGCAAAAATCATCACAAAATCGTACTTTTTTAATGCGTTTATTTGATAATCACGACTAAAATTCGTAAAGTAAATACTTTTTAATATATTTAAAATTTTATTATTTTATGTCAATCCGTTTAAATTTTTATTTATTTTTAAATATTTATTTTTTATTTTTTGTAATTTGTTAGTAATTTGATAGTATTTTATTATTCCGTAATGATTAACCATTTCGTTGACCTCATCATGAGTGTTGGCCAGCTTGCGATGGGTTCTATAAGTGGCTGACGCCAGATACAGAATATCCCATGAGGATATGGCGGAGTAATCTACTCTAACCTAACCAAAAATCAAATACTTCAACAGATTTCTCAATATCAAATTTTTTCGATGTCGATCGAGTTGCTGTTTCCTATCTCTTCATGTCACTAAGATTATCCAAGCTTCATGTCACTAAAAGCCATATAGGAGAATCTAAAGTACTTGAGATCGCATGGTAAAGCTTTGACTTACTACCACCCTGGATGATCCGGGTTCAAATCCGAGTCACACACCTCCAGAGTTTCAGGAGGAGTCCGGGCCCGGACCTTTGAATCCCATCTTTCAACCATTTCGTTGAGATTTCTCAATATCAAATTTTTTCGATGTCGATCGAGTTGCTGTTTCCTATCTCTTCATATCACTAAGATTATCCAAGCTTCATGTCACTAAGAGCCATATAGGAGAATCTAATGTACTTGAGGTCGTGTGGTAAAGCTTTGACTTACTACCACCCTGGTTGATCCGGGTTCAAATCCGAGTCACACACCTCCAGATTTTCAGGAGGAGTCCTCCAGATTTTCAGGAGGCCGATGAATCCCATCTTTCAACCATTTCGTTGACCTCATCATGGGTGATGGCCAGCCTGCGATGGGTTCTATAAGTGGACGCCGCCAAATACAGAGTATCCCATGAGGATATGGCGGCGTAATCTACTCTAACCTAACCAAAAATCAAATACTTCAGCGCCGCAATCGGTTTCATTTTGAATCAATGAGAGTCGCATTAGTTTTTCTGGGTAATGGTAACAATGGTTTCAAAATTATTCATTATATAATTCATATGCATTTATTTAATTTGGATTCATACTACTCTCTATAATATATAAACAAATTACAAATATATTATTTTTTAAAAGTAAGTAGTTATTTGCTCAATATTAAATACTGTGGAACCACTTTGAAGGTATCAAAAAGCCGCATGCGGATCGCGAGCAGTAATTTGGCCACTATTGGTGTAATGTGTCATGGATCGCATTTTTAATACCGGTAATATGGCGACAGTTTAATAAAACAAGACTAAAAATATCGATAATTTGATTGTGTTAAAGAGAAAATAGATAGCGATGGCTGATCACATGAAATTTAACTTTGCAGATACTGTATATGCAACAAAATACACAACAATTAAACTTATTTTGACTAAAAAAATTCTTCTGAACTTGGGTTGATATTTCATAACATAGTAGCTATTGATAGGGTACCTAGATATACTGTATAGATTTCAAAATTATTCATTATATAATTCATATGCATTTATTTCATTTGGATTCATACTACTATTTATAATACATAAACAAATTACAAATATATTATTTTTTAAAAGTAAGTAAGTATTTGCTCCATATTAATGCTGTGGAGCCACTTTGAAGGTATCAAAGAGCCGCATTAGGATCGCTAGCCGTAATTTGGCCACCATTGGTATAATATATCATATATCGCATTTTAAATACCGGTAATATAGCGATAGTTTAATAAAACAAGACTAAAAAAAATCGATAATTTGATTGTGTTAAAGAGAAAATAGATAGCGATGGCTGATTAGATAAAATTTAACTTTGCAGATACCGTATATGCAACAAAATACACAACAATTAAACTTATTGATTAAAAAAAATTCTTCTTAGCTTAGGTTGATATTTCATAACATAGTAGCCATTGATAGGGTTTCTAGATATATAGAGTAGCGAATTTAGTTTCCATTTTATATCCTCCATTCGATCGATAATCATGTGTAACTTTATGGAAAGTAAATCATAATACTATATTTCTTTTCTAATTTATAAATACAGTAGTTTCTTACTTGACAAACGAAAATAGTATTTTGAAAAGTTTACCTTCTATTATTTTTTAATCATTTCTTTTTTCCTCTAATTTCTTCTACCTTGCGGCAAAGCAAATAATCTATAACCCTTTTCTGTTCGATTAGAACAATTTGTTCAATTTGAACAGATAACAAGGGGTGTTATTAAAAAATAACCAAAAAGCCTATCAACGCAATGATAACTGCCTATCTAACAGGATATAAAATGGCCGATTTTGCGGCATCTGGTGGTGCAAAGAAACGCGCTACTTTATATATCTAGAGACTTTAGCAATTGATAAACTGCAGCGTTTTCTGCAGCTGTAATCCTTTTAGAGGAACTATAATTTTCATTTCATTCATTTATTCCGTAATTTAACTATTAATACTAATGATTATGGTGATTGCCTGCTAACAAAAATAACGAAACAAAACCAATCACCAAAAATATCAATAATTCTATGGAATGTTTGTTTTATGTTAATAGTAAATAAAAAGTCATTAGTGGACGCATCAGTTTTTTTTAAGAATTGTCTTACAAAAAGAACGAATATAGTTCATTCGTCTAATAGCAATTTTATACACGTGATCTTTAAGAAACTCCCTTTACCAAATGTGTGAAGTGCTGCCGGATAATTTCCAAAATAATTTCCTTCTATACATGCACATTTATAATATTATTATTCGTTCAAAGTATTCGTGCGCCATTACTTCTTGAAATTGCTGCTTGAGGTCGCCGTCAAGAAACAATTTATTCGCCAATTTACATAGCCTGCTTTGTATTTCATTCATTATGGTCTAATTTTTTAAATTATTTTTCTTTCTATATAATTTATTTTTTTAGATTATAGATTAGTTAAAACATCTATGAAATGGCGTCACCAAACGGTAATTTCAGTAATTGCCGATGTATATACAGTGATACCTTGGCTAACGACGGCTTTGTTTAACGACGAGTTTTTTGAAGAAAATGCCTTGGTTAACGACTCCTGATTATGTGAACATCCGACAAAATACAGCTCTGTAAAACAGCTCGTTCGCATCACGTGATTAATTAGCTTAGTCAATCGTTATTTTTTTTAACAACCAGTTCAAATCCGACAATATCATTATTAAAAATTAATAAATTATAACCATATAAAAATATATTTAACTAAATGATAATTAACATATAATAATGAAAACAAATTATTTAATTAATTAAAAATAAACTTGCAACAGTTCATTAATTTTTAGTTTCTTAAAGATGATTTCTAGACGATTATTATTTTAAATTCTGCCAACAAGTCTGATTCTATTGTTTGTTTGTGTTATATATTACTTGATACCTACAAGTGGTGTGACGACGCAGTTTCGGATTCCATTAGAAGAAGAAAATACTCTATCCGAGATCCTACAGTTCATATAGACCATAAATCGGCGAGTGCGTGTCACTGTTCGTTCGCCATCAAAAGACAAAATCAAATCTCGTCTGTATAATAATCGTTGAATCTATAAGCTTCTAATCAGTGTTTACCAGTTCGTTTTGTATCAAATATAATAAATAAATACTATTTTCAATATTTTTAGGACATTTTAGATGAGTTTTATCTGCATTTTTAATATTTACTACGGTTGTGGGAAGGAGCATGGAACGAATTAATCAATTTTCAATTAAATCCTATGGGGAATCGTGCTGACGGTTCTGCTGGAACGGATTACCATCGTTAACCAAGGTACCACTGTAATGTTTTTACATGTGACCAATTATTTTTTCTTCAATATAACATATTTTTGATTGTTTTTTGCTTTCTACAATGTAATTTTCCCATTTTAAGATGTAACTAGATAAGTGACGTCTAATTAGAGAGAGTAAGTTGCCAATTTTATCGCTTACAAATTGTCTTCAGAAACTTATTACGCCCAATAGTAAGATAACTTTCTAATGATTATATTATTAATTCAAGTAATTAAACATTGTAATTAAAATCATTACAATGTTTATGTCCTATGATATGTTCCGAGACATATCAGATGTTTTTGGATGAAGAAAACAACAGAATTGTATTTTAACGCTTGAATTTATTTAACAATAGATTGATTATATTCATAAAATAAAGAATAATGATTTCAACATCCAATAACAAATTAAATAATTAGCAATATTTGACAATTTAAGAATGCATCAGTTCAGCCTTATTTTTCAATTCTTGCTGTCTGGCTTCGGAAAACATTAATGCTTTCAGGCACTTTTCAAACACCTCGGAAGTAAAGCAGTTTGAACTAAAGAAAATAAGACATATATATCTATCATTCGGCATTTAAGAAAATATATAATATTGAGTTTAAAAAATGATTATTTTTACCGGCATAGATATTCTAATTCTGTGTCGGGCCCGTACAGATTTTGGCATCTTTCACAGATTCGAATTAGTTCATAAAATATTGATTGATCGTTGCTTCCGTAACATCCTGTAGTACTGAAACGAATTGGAAACTGGCGTTTACTCAACTTATACGAGTGAACCATCAAAGTGGAGGCTAGAATGCAAAAAAACAGGAACCGTTGCTTTTCTTGAAATGCCATTTTTATCTGAAAAAAGTAAAGATTTGGATACATATTATACACAAGAAATCATTTACAGTTTTTTGAATATATTAAATATTCCTATATTTCCTAGTTAGCCTTCAAATCAATTCACAACTAAAAAACATTTCAAGACATTAGCTATACTACTAATTATTATTAGAAAATAAAAATAATTATATTGAAAAATGTATAAGAATAACAAAGGAGATAATTTTATAATGAAAAATTAAAATTTTTAAAGCTTTCCTCTCACGTAAGATTAGAAAATGAATAAAATTAAAATTACTGAATGATTTTATATACTAGCTTTCCTTTCCTCTAAATATCATATTTTAATACTTTACAAATATATTTTGTCAACTTTGAATTTCAAATTTCGTGGAAAATCTTAGTCGAATAAAGTTTCAAATTCTTAAAAATTTTTTTTCAGTAATTATTCTATGATATTCCAAATAAATAATTGGGGTATTTTGTTAATTGTGACGACGTGCATATTTTTTAAAAATTACTGAATACATGCATTTATTTAGTTGAATAAGTTTGTATTGGTATCATATTGATAACAGAAAGGAATGGTTTTAAAACTAACTGATAATTCTAGTTTTTTTATTAATCGTGTAAAAATTCAATAGGATATATTTCAACTATTGGCTTCACTGTAACACAGATCGAAACAGATTCTACTTTCGAGGAAATAATTGTTTTACTTAAGATTAACTAGTCGAGAATAAAATCATAAGAATGAACTGGGTTAAATGTTTTTCAGCAAGTTTGATCATTTCATCCATTATCATCCTCTTCTCTCCTCCTCCAACTTTTCCATTTATTTCCTTCTTTTTATTTCATGTCCCATATTTCTAATGTTAAACCTGTATGTAGTGTCATGTTTTTCATTCTGCGATTCATCAAGAAAAAATAATTTTATTTAGATTATCTTATCTTTTATTGGATTTCCTATTCTAGATTATCACATTTAACAGAACAAATTATCACATTTCAATATTTGGCTTATGAACAAAAGTTGAATATTTTTCACAAAAAATTTTCTTTCCATAACTAGCAACTTTTGAAATGTATGGCACAACGAAACAAAAAATTATTTTGGAATATTGTTACGCCATATTTAATCTATAATCTTATTTTAATCAAATTCAAAATTATTCAGCAGATTCTTCTCAATATCAAATTTTTCGATGTTGATCGAGTTGCTGTTTCCTATCTCTTGTGTTGAATCAACGATATTAAATTTTAAAATAAGCAATGCTAAATAATTCATTAGAATTAAATTAATGACAGACGGAACTAAGCTAATAGACACCCTTCTCAAATATAATAAAAATAATCAAAAAAATTTAAGTTTAGATTAGATAATCCACCATCAGGCACTTCGTTTGTGCACCGGGGCATTCCGCACGTCACCTATTAAGAGTCTGTATGTAGAAGCGTTTGATCCTCCACTTTCCATCAAGAGGAAGCAACTGTCTCTCTACTACTACACCAAATTGAAATCTCTTCCAAAGAATCCTGCGTGGCAGTGTGTTATCAATCCCATGTTTTCTTCGTTATTTGCCGCTTGACCTTCGTGTGTTCCAACATTCGGTCTGCGAATGTCAGACCTACTCAGTGAGCTTGATTTAGATACATCTTCCATCTTTCAGTCTGAACATACAGCTATTGCCCCTTGGGATGCGTCCCCCATATCGGTAGATTTTCACTTTCACCGTTATCCAAAGGAGTCCCGTCTTCTCTATACGTCAACATTATTCGATAGGTAAACAAATGATCGAAAAATGTTAATTGGTTAAATGTTAAATGTTAAAACAACGTCATGAGTGACGTTGGTTGACAACCTCCTCGAAGATCGCATCCAGCGAAGTCTTATGAAATGGTCACGTGACTAGAGAAATCGCAACTGACGTCAGATCGCAGTCGATGCTATCGACTAGTTTGCGGCCGGCCTAAAGCACATTAGAACGAAAGGCCACCGTGGAAGCCTCATTTATTCAGACTCACTGAGTGCACTTCAGGCTCTGATCTCGTCGAGATCTTTACCACATCCTATACTTTTCCACATCAAGAAGCTTCTTTTCCGTCTCTCCAGAAAGGGATACACGATCAAGTTCTGTTGGATCCCGGGACACGTTGTATTCAGGGGAACGAACTTGCTGACATTGCCGCAAAGTCAGCCACCCCTCACCACTCTCATAATTGCCCCTTTTTCTGACTTAGACAGTTATAAAAGAAAAAATGATAGAAATGTGGCAGGATATGTGGGACGGACAGATAAACAACAAACTCCACGAAATCAAGCCAGTAGTCGAGCAATGGAACTCTTGCCATCGCAGGAACAGGCGACAGGAAGTCGTCATTGCCAGACTTCGCATTGGACATAGCCGACTCACGCATAGTATCTTTTAATGGGCAAAGCCCAGCCTATTTGTAACCGGTGTCACTGTGCTCTTACGATCAAGCACATTTTAACTGAGTGTCCTTATTTTAGTGCCGAGCGTTTACGGCACTTTAATCAGTCTTCGTTTAATCTTACGGCCATAATTGGCAAAGAAGGCCTTTTTGCCTTTTTATCGGAAATTTTTTTACACCATATTTAATTGTTACTTTACAATATTGTTAGCTGTTTTGTTAGGAATATGACATTTTATAGCATTCTATATATATTTTGATTTGTTTTTTTTCCTTTATTGATTTTCTTTTAGAATGTTATCTTTGGCCATTTACACCATAGGTTATTTTTTTCTTTGTTTAGTTTTCGTTTTATTTGTAATCTTGTTTGTTGCATAAAATTTCGTTAAGTACATCTTTATTTTATTTTATTTATTTTTGTTTTAAGTTTTACCCTGTGCCTGGCGCAGCTTGGCCTCTGAGGCCCTTGTGCCATTAAAACCAATCAACCAACCAACCAACCAAAACTCCTCGCTAAGTCCCAATCCCAAGCAACACGTTCTTCAAAATTATTGTGCAGCTAGTCAACAGCCTTTGAAGTAATGCTGTGAAACTTGTATGGTTGATTGCACAGTAAAATCAACAAAGTTGCCAGAATCAGGTTAAATAGCAAGGATCAAATTTTTTTCACAATTAGCATGAAAACATTTTTGAATTGAGAAAGGAACTGCTTTTTTCCAGGGCGTTTTTTAAATCATTAATTTCAGACGAAAAATTATTCTCAAATCCCACCCAACATTCGAAATGGCCACTGTTTCTTGAGTCGCCAAACCGAAAAATGGCAGCAATTGTGTAACATTATGCTTTTTTCCAGGGCGTTTTTTAAATCATTAATTTCAGACGAAAAATTATTCTCAAATCTTACCCAACATTCGAAATGGCCACTGTTTCTTGAGTCGCCAAACCGAAGAATGGCAGCAATTGTGTAACATTGTATTCTATTATCGAAATTAATTTTGATGTCATTGGCAGTATAAACCTGAATGGCACAATTCAGGCTAATATCACTATGGCCAAATTGATCAAAATAGATGACCAAATATGGCGCTTCTTCGTGAGCAACTTCTGTCGTAATTGAAAATCTTTTATTGTCTGATCCATGTTGTTGACAAGACATCGTAGACTGTATTTTTGGAAACTTCGTCAAAAGGAATTGGCATTTGGTGCATATTTGGCGTGGAAACTTGCTGGGCACAGACGCCAAATCAGCAAAGAGTGACGTTGTTCAGTTACTTTGTTATAATTGCTGGTTACGCATCTTCCTGTTGCATATTTGTGCAAATTATTGCAGCTTTTAGCTTCATCACCAAGTTTTTCGAAAAGGTTTTCTAAAAAAATGATGCATCTTGTTCATTTTGGCCGTAATCTATTGAAATTCCAATTTCAACAAGTTAGTGTAAGTTGTACGTACCAACAGCTTGTTGCTTTGCCTTGTGAAGCTGATAGTCTCAACAATTCTCGGCAAACTTCGCTTGGATTCTGCAATTGTTCTAATTCAGCCATCAAATGTTCCATGCGAATGAGATATTGAAAGCAGCATTTGAATAATAGGACATACCTTTCTTGTTTGAAAGCTTTAGTGCAAAGCACAGATCTTTGAAGCTGATTCTTTGCGGGAGGTCCAGAAGTTGGCTTGTTCTTGTCAATTCCGATGTTGTGTCTCTTAGTTCCTTTTTCCCTTCTGTCGTAATTGAAAATCTTTTATTGTCTGATCCATGTTGTTGACAAGACATCGTAGATCACAAGACTGTATTTTTGGAAACTTCGTCAAAAGGAATGGCATTTGGTGCATATTTGGCGTGGAAACTTGCTGGGCACAGACGTCAAATCAGCAAAGAGTGACGTTGTTCAGTTACTTTGTTATAATTGCTGGTTACGCATCTTCCTGTTGCATATTTGTGCAAATTATTGCAGCTTTTAGCTTCATCACCAAGTTTTTCGAAAAGGTTTTCCAAAAAAATGATGCATCTTGTTCATTTTGGCCGTAATCTATTGAAATTCCAATTTCAACAAGTTAGTGTAAGTTGTACGTACCAACAGCTTGTTGCTTTGCCTTGTGAAGCTGATAGTCTCAACAATTCTCGGCAAACTTCGCTTGGATTCTGCAATTGTTCTAATTCAGCCATCAAATGTTCCATGCGAATGAGATATTGAAAGCAGCATTTGCATAATAGGACATAACTTTCTTGTTTGAAAGCTTTAGTGCAAAGCACAGATTTTTGAAGCTGATTCTTTGCGAACTTCTTTGCAAAGTTTCTTTGCGGGAGGTCCAGAAGTTGGCTTGTTCTTGTCAATTCCGATGCTGTGTCTCTTAGTTCCTTTTACTCTTTGTACTTTTCAGGAATTTGATTCCATTTCTTGTGTTCTGGCAATCCAATGCTTGCACATAGGCAATTGAATTCCACAACAGCCTTTGTGTTGCACAGAAGTCCTGAAGGCTCGAAATTGATCAAATGCAAATTTTCTAAAGTTTTGACCCTTGACAAGGCACATATGCTATTCAATCTTCGAACATTCCATCAAATGCAATAAGTGAGTGCACTATTCAACGTCACACGTTGACACTTACGTATGGTCATTGCATATGACAAACACAATGGAAATTGTGATCGATACATGCTGATTGTTGACAAATTTCAAATTTTACGTTGACACGTTCAATTTTGGTTCGTCTTTCAACTTTGTCAAACTTAATCATGAGGGCAACAATGCGACTCGCATCTTTCTTGATAATTTTTGCACTCTTTCCAATGTTCCATTTACAAAGCGTTCATCAACATTCAAGTTTCGCCTTAGTATTACACGGGCGTTAACTTGTTAAATTTTCTTCCAATCCTTCAGAGTCTGATGCCTTCTTGCTATCTTCTTACTTTTTTTGTCTTGGTCTCTGTGTTGGCTTTACAGGCTATTTTTTTCAATTTTTTGATCTGGTGTGTGTTTTCAGCAGGTATTGTGACAGTATCAATATTTTCGGCTTTTTACATGTAATTGTTAAATTCATCAACCATGAAATTTGAGTAGACACATGGCACTTCTGTCCTGACTGTAAATTTTCTTATGGCCACCAGCCGCTTGTAAAGAAATGCTGGTTTTGTTTGGGTCAATAATTCTATTGGACAAATTTTCAATGTCCTCTTCAGTTGGATTACCAACTCGGATTCGAGCCAACATTTCAGCGTATATTTTGTCGTCTTGCTATCTTTGATTAATGGAATGTCAAGGAGTCTGTATAACAAGGAGTGTGTACTCTACGTCGGCGACTTTGATCTTCGCGACTAGACAGAGAATCAGCGCCACTCGGTGTCAGGACCGTGAAAACACTTGTTTACCACCGTTATTAAATCAGTCGATTGCTTACAGTTAGCGATTACATAAAAAATATGATTTAAATGCGCTATTTCAAATAAATGTAATATAAATGTTAGTTTCAGATCTT